>SJYV01017767.1:714531-791115 GCA_006410875.1 Neotragus pygmaeus
AAAAAAGAAGAATTTTTAAAAAAAAAAAGGGAGAAAGGAAAAAAAAAAAAAAAAAAAAAAAAAGCCAAGTCTTGAAGGAAGTGAAAGAGTCTGGTAGACAACCTGGGTGGACTAACATAAATACATGAGTGAGGATGAGTATTGAAACAGAGGGACTTCAGCCTTCTGTTTTCTCTGGAAAGTAGGAAATAAGCTCATCCATTGAAAAGCAGGCTTGGTGTAAGAAACTAATGAGAATAATTAGAGTCTGGAAGAAACTGTGAAACATGCGAGAGGAAGGTAAGTAGGGAGAATACAAAAAAAATTCTCAGCAGTGTTGGAGGCTGAGTTTTGTTGCTGGAGACTAAACTTTTGTAATGGATACAACTGGAATGGTTTTCTGAACACAGTGCTTGACAGAGCAAGACATGATTAAATTGGTTCCAAACTGGGAATATTGAATTGATGAAATAGCAGGACAGAGAGATAAGGGAGAAAAGTTTGTAATGAAAAAGCACTAGAGAGATGGGTGAGTGGATTCAAGTTCAGTAGAAAAGAAAGTGAAGACATACACGTACATAGACGGAAAGGAAATACGGGATTTCAAGGGACTGGGAGGTCATAAAAGTGTGTAGTCAGATGAGGAAGACATGAGAAGTAAATAAATACAATGCTGTGGTTTTGGTGGAACATTAGATTCAAATTCTGAAGAGTAAATGATTTCAGGCAATGGAAGTGAATAACCTTGGTTGTGAATTACTTAGAAGCCATTGGAGAAGATGTTTGGAAGATGGTTGAATTAGGAAGTCATCTAAGCTTCTGTTCCTTCAGTGCTCCTGAGGTTAGTAAGCAGAATGTTTCATCTACCACAGCTCCAGGAGAGAAAACACGAACTTGGTGCTAAGTTTAAAGAACACAAGACTTTCACTTACTAGCTCAGTAATCTTGAGCAGGTTCACTATGTACAAGACACTCAATTTTCTCTTTTGCAAAATTAATAAAGTTGAATGCAACACAGGCTTATTGAGAAGAATAAACGAGTTCATGCATGTAATACGTGTGACTAGCACAGTGCTTGACCCAGTAAAATATAATAATTTACAGATATTACATTGTGTCTATTCAAAGATTTTTTTTTTTTTCACACTTAAAATATTTGTGTTGGGGAATTCTCTGGCGGTCCAGTGGTTAGGACTCTGCACTTTGACTGCAGAGGGCATGGGTTCAATCCCTGGTCAAAGATCCTTCATGCTGTGTGGAGTGGCAAAAATATCTACATTTAAAAATGTGCCTGATAAAGTAACCCCTATCCCCAAACTAATATTAATCAATAATGTTCTTCATCATTCTACAGTTGATCATGTTTTAGAAATGAAGCATGTAGCCATGCCCTTCTCTTTGCTCCACCACTGGTTCCACAGTGGAAAACTAATTTTAAGCTAGGAAAATGATAGTTGTAAATGCAAGCCTCTGTGGAAATCGGAATGGAAACAATGGCTTTTCTGGAAAGTAGGAAATTGAATGATCCAAAAAGTCATGGTCATGCTGTTGACACTACCACTTGGGCTGAGATATGACTCAGTTTCCCCACATTTAAATTTTACCTTTCACCTCAAATTTTCAGGAAGGTGTTTTTAAACGTTACAAGGATGTAAAGTTAAGGGATCCAAAAATGATAGAAAATCATTACAAGGAAAGATTGGAAAGTAGTAAAGGAGCAGCCTTTCCTACGGTCTAGAAAGAGACCGACAAACAACAGAAACATTCTTATTTATCTGCTAAATATCTTTCCCATCCAGTTAAGACGGGGAAGAGAATGCTAGGTTATAGCTTGAAGGCATGCATGCTCAGTCATGGCCCACTCTTTGCAACCCAATGGACTAAGCCCCGCAGGCTCCTCTGTCCATGGGATTTTCCAGGCAAGAATACTGGAGTGGGATGCCACCTCCTCTTCTAGGGGACCTTGCCGACCGAGGGATCAGACCTGCATCTCCTGCATTGACAGGCAGATTCTTTACCACTGAACCACCTGGGAAATGCTGCATAAAGGCAGCAAAATGATTGTGAATTTTGCATTAACTTGAGCTAAATGGGCTTTGGATCATTTTGTGACAGTAGAAACATGGGGCTTTTACCAAAAGATACAGTAAGAATATTAAAAGGAGTTTTCACCATATCACTATTCCTCTATGAAATGTGGGGCTTAGGTTTGAATTTAGAAGTTCTCCCCAGAAACTGGCTCTGATTTGAGGGTTCTCTCATGACCTGGCTCCTCTGAAAATGTCCCGCACACCTTCTTCAAGGGTGTCCATGGACGTATAAGGTCTCAAATCCTGGCTAGATCTGCTACATTTGTTGTCCGAGTAACTCAGAGCAACTGAGGCAAGGAAGAAATTCACCTCATGGTCAGGGGCAAAACAAAAAGAGAGCATGGGCGGCGATGCTGATACCAAATCTGGAAAAAAAGAAACTATAATTGGAAAAGGAGTTGCAAGATCAGAACTCAGAAACAACAGGAATAGTACAGAAAGCTGGAGAGCTGGGTCAGTGTGAGAATTCAATGTGGAATTAAGAACAAAGGGAGTGAACGTCCTGTTTTATATGACGTTGGCATGGAGGTCAGTCTGCTGACTGAGACAAAGCTAAGCAACTGTGACATTTCTACAGGACCTGGAAGAGGTGGATATAACCTATGAGACTCTCAACCCTATTTTAACCTGGTCATATTAACCCTATTCATATTTGTGCGGGTTGCTTAGCCACCATTTTATACTATTTTCAGTCATCATTCATAAAAATCCCCTTTAATCTTCTGTGTCTTGTTTCTGATCAGCAATTCTGATGTTCTCATTTCCTGGTTTTCCTAGCTGATTGGCCCCTGATCAGTTAATATTCTTCATTTTGATATCCTCTGTGACCATTCTATTCCAGTCCTGATAAGATTATCCTACTTTCAGATCTCCAAACAATTTACTCATCTCATTATCCCTGTCATTCTCTTAGTGCACATTTCTGGGACTTCGCTTTGTAGACACAAACCAGTCAATCCCTGTTAGATCACCTGGCATTCCATCCTCTGGAATGCAAATCCATTGTTTGTTATAGGCATTAGTAACGATAAACCTGGCACAGACTCATAGTGACACCTCCTTTTAGCATATAATACTCATATTTAAATGTACACCTGTTCTGAAAATGGATTTTCTTTACAGAGATTAATTTCCCTCAACAATGTCCTATGACATTTATAAGCAATTTACTTGTTTTCAATAGGAATACCTGTGGAAGTATTTTTTCAGTTTTAACTTTCCTGATTTGTCACTTGTAAATGAAAATATTTTAGGTCAAAGCCAATGGACAAACAATAATATTCCTAGGACAATAACTTTGTAACCCTTCTTCCTGATATTCAGGATTCAGTGACAACAGTATATTCTTCGTGACTCTGAGGTCAAATTTGTAAGCTAAAGAAATGGATATTGTCTCTAAGTGTCATTGAAGTGGTGAATGCCTTATACTGTCACTAGTTATTATTCAAATTTTGAAGAGTTAGTGGAGAGTGGAAGGGAATATCAGATTCTATTTCAAAATTTTAAAGTTATTTAATATCAACAAGTCTGGAAGCAAGTAAAATATTTGAAAATAGAGTTGCTGATCTCATTAATTTTATAACAAATCACTACAAACTTGATGGCTTAAGACAATAGATCTTCATTCCCACACAGGTCTGGAGATTAGAAACCTGAAAGCAATGTGTCAGAAGGACCATGCTCACTCTGAAGATATTAGAGAAGACACCTTCTTGCCTCTACCCAGGTTTCTGGTGTCTCTAGCAATGGTTGGTGTTCCTTGGCTTATAGCTGCATCCTTCTAAGCTGTGCCTCCATCAACACGTGGACTTTCTTACCTGATGTCTCTTTTTGCCTTCTCTTTTCCTTAAAAGGATATCATCATTAGATTTAAGGCTCACCCTAATCCAGCATGACCTCATTTTAACTTGATTGTATCTGAAAAAACATATTTCCAAAAAAGGTCTCATTCTTAGACTCTGAGTGGTTCAAGTGGACCGTGAATTGGGAGGGGGTGGTACTATCCAATCCACTACAAGCTGGGCTGTTTTTGCCCAAATGTTTCTTTTAATCCCCCACCCCTATAATATGGGCNAACATATTTCCAAAAAAGGTCTCATTCTTAGACTCTAAGTGGTTCAAGTGGACCGTGAATTGGGAGGGGGTGGTACTATCCAATCCACTACAAGCTGGGCTGTTTTTGCCCAAATGTTTCTTTTAATCCCCCATCCCTATAATATGGGCTTCCCTTCTGGCTCAGCTAGTAAAAAATTCACCCACAATACAGCAGACCTGGGTTCAATCCCTGGGTTTGGAAGATCCCCTGGAGAAGGAAAGGCTACCCACTCCAGTATTCTGTCCTGGAGAATTCCATGACTGTATCCCATGGGGTCGCAGAGTCAGACACTATTGAGCAATATTCACTTTCACTTTCCCCTACAATATGTAATTTATTTCTCTCATAAAGGAGAATAAGAAGAGGTGGAGAGATAGAGCAGGTGTGTTACTGTAGAGGAAGCTCTCCCATATTGAAAAAGTAGATCAGAAAACTAAAAATTCTCCCAATTGCATCACAATTGTTTGCTTAACTGATCATACTTAACTCTTTGGTCTATCCCACTGACTGTGGACAGTCCTCCCAGGAGAGGCAAGCAACACTCCATGAAGACCATTTCATTGATCTTTTCTGAGTCCATACCTCAAATACCCATTGCTGCTATTTGAGTTTCCTTCTGCTTTCAGGAGAAATTTAGCTTTTGTCCCCACAGGAGTCTAAAATGGTTCAGTATTAAGATCCCCTTGAGAAGGAAATGTCAATCTGCTCCAGTATTCTTGCTGGGAAATCCTATGGACAGAGGAACCTGGTGGGCTACAGTCCGTGGGGTCACAAGAGTTGGATAAGACTTCGCAACTAAACCATTAGCAGCATATGTTAAATGCACACACTTCTGTCCCCTACAGCAGAAAAGTAATCTTTATTCTCATTTTTACCTATTCTCAAAGTATGCCCAGCCACATTGTATGATGACTTCACCGTAAGTCATCTGTTAAATCAAATGACACCATTAAAACATTCTAATACCAAGATGTCAGCAATACAGAGATATTCCAAATTTAAATGTGAACACTCCTCATTATCATATGCATGGGAGAACCTAAGATGCCAAGAATAAGATCCTACCAATCTAAGCCCATAGAAATCAAAGATCAAAATCTTCAGGTTAATATTTAAATAAAACCAATTCCAAAAGAAAATTATCTTGCCTTTAAATATTAAGTTCAAAGAAAGTCCAAAATCTTCATTTTAGTCCAGAAATCATCATTGCCATTTTTTTTTTAACCCTGATAATTCTCAGCCAGAGAGCAGAATTCTAAATCAGACGCCAGAGTGAAGTTGAAGAATTTCAACAGCTTCAACCTGTCTGTCTCTCCCTGGAAAGGATGTAGCTGTGCAGTGCCTCTGAGACTGAATTACTCCTGCCAAGTCTCTTATGCGCCCCCATTTGTAAAAAGTCTGAAGCATGCATTGGGAACAAAGGAATGTCTTAGCATGAAGCCACACGCACAAAATGAAGACAATAAGCCAATCCCCAGGTCTGATAGCAGTTACCCCAAGCAAAAGAAAGCTTCCAAAAACACAATTAATCTAGACCCACGTTACTGTTGCCTTAGACTTAATATCTGATCAATGGAGGAGAGAGAAAATCAAGAAAATTCTTTATTTCAGGTTCACCACTTTGCCAATTATTCTATCCCAGGGGCCCAGCCTTCAAGACTCATGGATTAAAATTCAATGAGAAGAAATATCTCACCATGGAATTAATTATGGTACTATTTATATTCTCCCGCTTGAAGAAAAATTCTCCTCAGTGTGTAGCATTAGAATAATCCTGCTATCTCAGGGAGTTTAAATTTGCAGGGTGGTGAGTCCATTCTTCAGGGTTTATTTTCATCTTGTACATTCAAAATATCTTAATTTGTAGTTTTCCTTTGAACATGGATTAGCCAGTGACCTGGTGCTGTACTGGGTACGGAATCTATCTGGTGACAACCTCCCCACCACCTCCCCCAACACTTCCTTGATTAGAATGCATTTTTACTCTAGTTTCATCATAATTTTGCAACCACTGACTCTTGCAATATAATTGCTTTGAGCCTCCAAGGCAGAGTTCCTCCAGTCCCACAGCCAGAGCTGCATCCTCAGCAAATCACTTATAGAAAGCTGGTTTTGATGGTTATGAAACCCATGCCCCGAGAGCCCTGATAATGTCCAATAACTCAGCTATCTGCTCTTCAAGGCATGATCTTTGCTTAGTTTTCTTTCATGTCTTGAGTTTGGAGAAGGGTTTCTTTTTGGGTACATATTTTTATGCAGTAGTGAACGATGTCTCCAATGGTCTAATTCCCCCGTAATGTCCTTACTCCTATGAGTAAAATTCAGCGGGATTTTAGATATTTAAACTGGCTTTTTAACCTCATGTATGACTGGCATTATTACTATTATTATTACTAGATATCCTTATTTTTTTCTTTCTCCTTGTCTTCTATATCTGAAATTCTTTTGCTAACACACTCTTATGACTTTGTACTGTGTGATCATAGTGAAAGATTTGGAATGGACGAGTCCTAATTTTGCTAACCTCAGTCTTTGTTCGCACAATTTTTACTATAATATAAATTATCGGCTTACCTGGTGGCTCAGCAGGAAAGAACCCACCTGCAATGCAGGAGACACAAGAGACTCTTGGGTCCCATCCCTGGGTCTGGAAGATTCCCTGAAGGAGGGCGTGGCAACCCACTCCAGTGTTCTTGCCTGGGAAATCCCATGGACAGAGGAGCCTACAGTCCATAGGGTTGCAGAGTTGGACATTCCTGAAGTGACTGAGCCCAGCAATATTCCTTATTCCCATGATATGTATTAAATAAAACCTCAATTTTGATAACCTACTTACTTCTCAGACACTTTCATGCAAAACTGACCAAAAGATCCAGTTCTGGCTAAAAAGATGTATGTGGATATTATAAGGTAATGGGTTCAAAGAAGTTTAAAAAAAAGACCATCATAACAAGCTTCTATTTTTACTTTTACTACCATTCTTTCACCGTTTGTCTTCCTGAAATGTAGACTCAGTTCTACATATGCAGCATTAATCCTGTTAATCTCAGTTGTTTCCTGTATTTGAGGAGTAATTCCAGGTCATTAATGGAGATTTCTTGTTTTTCTCTTGATCAGTTTTCTGATTTAATATCCATTAAATCAGCTCACCCCTTTCTGATACTCTCTTCAAGAAGAATTAGACCTGCCTGTCTACATCTCTACTCTGCTTTTATTTCTGCCCAGTTTTGTATTCAAGGTCTCTTTTTTCTCTACATATCTGTTTTTCAAATCTTCCCAAATCTCAAACTTTTTTCTATAGACATAACTCTTCCTCTGCCTTCATCAATCTGTCTAGCTTTCATTTCCCACCCAGCTCCTGATGGTAAGGCAATTAGATGCAGAATGTCTGATTCCACTTTGTATAATGAGGTACCTAGAATAGTCAAACTCATAGTCAGAAAGTACATTGGTAGATGCCAGGGGCCAGGGGTAGGNACCATCCCAGATATTATGTAACCACTTGGAGTAGATCCCATCTTAAAGGGGTGGTTTCCTTCCTGAGAACTCTTATTTTGCATTGCTTTGAGAGAATGGCTCTCAGTTGTTTCCTGTATTTGAGGAGTAATTCCAGGTCATTAATGGAGATTTCTTGTTTTTCTCTTGATCAGTTTTCTGATTTAATATCCATTAAATCAGCTCACCCCTTTCTGATACTTTCTTCAAGAAGAATTAGACCTGCCTGTCTACATCTCTACTCTGCTTTTATTTCTGCCCAGTTTTGTATTCAAGGTATCTTTTTTCTCTACATATCTGTTTTTCAAATCTTCCCAAATCTCAAACTTTTTTCTATAGACACAACTCTTCCTCTGCCTTCATCAATCTGTCTAGCTTTCATTTCCCACCCAGCTCCTGATGGTAAGGCAATTAGATGCAGAATGTCTGATTCCACTTTGTATAATGAGGTACCTAGAATAGTCAAACTCATAGTCAGAAAGTACATTGGTAGATGCCAGGGGCCAGGGGTAGGGGTGGGGAGGGAGGGTAGGGAGTTAGAGTTTAATAGGGACAGAGTTTCAGTTTAGGAAGGTGAAAAATTCTGGAGATGAATGATGGTGAGAGTTGCACAAACATGTGGATATACTTAGTGCCACTGAAATGTACAGTTAAATATGGTTAAAATAGTATGTTTTATGTTATGTGATTTTTGCCACAATAAAAAATTTTTTTAAAGAAAAATATCATACCTCAAAAAAGGCATAATTTTCAAATGACATCAGTTTCTCCTTGATTTCCTGATTCTTAGAGGTAGGGATTTCCAAAGCTAGGCATTTTAAATTGCTTTCTTAGCCCCTGGGTTTCCAATGATTTCTATGAATCATTCAAATTATTCAGAGAGGGCATTGCTTGGCCTTTTATTTTGTTAAATTTTGTCCATATCTTCAGTCACTGGTCTGATCATAAATTGGCCACTCTTGGAGCTGATGACCTCCCTTTAATCAGATGTGAAAAGGAAGCACAAATAATTTAAATAAAGTTGCTGCTTTACTGTAAAAAAAAAAAAGGTAGGAGTCACAATTTTCTAAGCAGAGTTTGGGAGCTGGAAGACACTAACAGGTGTTCTAGTTTAAAGAAGTAAAAATCTAAATGGGGTTTTGGTCCAGGTGGACACTGAACTGACCTCTGTAACCAGGTGTTTATGGGTGTATAGAAAGCTTCCGTGGTGCCTCTGACAGTAAAGAATCTGCCTGCAGTGTGGGAGACCCAGGTTCAATCCCTGGGTTGGGAAGATCCCCCTGGAGAAGGGTATGGCTACCCACTCCAATATTCTTGCCTAGAGAATTCCATGGACAGAGCAGCCTGGCAGGCTACAGTTCATGAGGTCACAAAGAGTCAGACACGACTGAGCAACTTTCACTTTCACTTCAGAAAGCAAGTGCCTCTACTCAAGAGAGAACTTGCTTTCTGCCATGATGTGTCAATTAAAGCTAGGAGATACAACACATATTTTGAGTAGATTAATAATGCAGTGGTACTCATTTAGGAGGAAATAGGAGTTCTAGCAGAAAGTCATTAAGGATAAAGAAGGAGATGAAAAGTAAAGTCAAGGGAGACTTGGCTTAGGTCACCATGGTAATAAGAGAAGGGAACATGGGTGACCTAATACTGAGCTTACCTTTTAGATGGTGATCAAGAGTATCAGGGGTATGAAGCTCATAAAACACATCTGGGACCCAGATCATAGATAACTTCATAAGTATTATTAATAAGTTCAATTTCTAGAACATATGACAAATCCTTGAAAGAATTTAATATGGGAATTTGAGTACCTTTTGAAATAAAATTTGTTGCCAGAAACTGCTCCAAAGTTACTCTATAGATATTGACCAGCATAAACATGTAAGCAAAACTGATTTTAGATGAAAGGAGACCATGGTCCTATTGTCAAATTCTTTATAATAATGTAGGTACTTGAGAATAAACACCAGGGAGTAAATAACCCTAAAGTGAAGTCACTCAGTCGTGTCCGACTCTTTGTGGCCCTGTGGACTGTAGCCTATCAGGCTCCTCTGTCCATTGGATTTTCCAGGCAAGAATACTGGAGTGGGTTGCCATTTCCTTCTCCAGGGGATCTTCCCGACCCAGGGATTGAACCCAGGTCTCCTGCATTCAGGCAGATGCTTTACCCTAACCCTAAGCAACAAAATATTTATAACCTGCACGTAAGATTATGTTGGGCTTCTCAGGTGGCACTAATGATAAAAAACCTGCCTGCCAATGCAGGAGACATAAAAGATGCAGGTTTGATCCCTGAGTTGGGAAGATGCCCGGGAGGAGGGCATGACAACCCATTCCAGTATTCTTGCCTGGAGCATCCCATGGACAGAGGAGCAAGGCAGGCCACAGTCCATGGGGCTGCAGAGTTGGACATGGCTGAAGAGACTTGCCGTGTGCACACACACATGTTGGTTAATGACCCAGAATAGACAAGCTACCTCCAAGGGAATTCCCTGGCAGTTCAGGGGTTAGGACTCCACATTTTCACTGCAGCGGCAAGGGTTGGATTCCTGGTCAGGGAACTAAGATCCCGAGTGCCACGGTATGGCCAAAAAACAAGTTAGGCACAACTAACACTTTGAATCAGCTGTGGAGAAACTGCCTTCTGGTTACACAAAATTTATGAGTGTATTTTCAGTGTGAGTAATGTGAAATGTGAAAGCTTCCCAAGTGGCTCAGTGATAAAGAATCTGCGCACTAATGCAGAAGACATAAGTTCGATCTCTGGGTCAGGAAGATCCCCTTGAGAAGGAAATGGCAACCCAGTCCAGTATTCTTGCCTGGAAAATCCAATGGACAGAGGAGCCTGGCAGGCTATAGTCCACAGGGTCACAAAGCGTTGGACATGACTGAGTGAGCGCGATGAGGACAAATGGGAAAGCATGAAAACCAGCATGCTAGTTCCATTTCTTCACAGCTCAAGAAGTCCTCTTGCCAGGATATATCTCTTAATAGATAAGATATAAGTATCTGAAAGATACTAGAAGACCAATGAAGCAAATAGGACTGGAAAGCCATGTTCCCTGCTGCAATCATTTCTTCATTTAAACCATTCTGCTTAATAATGGAGCATACTGGGAGCATAAGGGGGCAAAAAGCTATCAGAGTGATGGTTGCTGTGAGCACTGAGACTGAGTAATTGTCCACTTTTCAACAAAGTATTGCCATAACCACAGGCCAAGGCTGAGTCGGGACCAACAATTCACATTTGAAACAGCCTGCTAGGAAGCAACAGCCAAACCAGCCTACAGTCATCTCTGCCCAGAATAGAGAGTTTTAGATCGTGCATGTTGTGAAAAGTCAGGAGGCGGTCCCTGTGTTTGTTTGTTTTTTTTTAATAAGGTCTTACAAAAAAATTGATATGTGATGGAAATAAAGGGAGATATTTCATGGCTGATATCAGGTAAAATAAGAAATTTGGGTTCAGTCCCTGGGTTGTGAAGATCCCCTGTGGGAGGGCACGGCAACTCACTCTGGTATTGTGAATACTGATCTGGCATTCCCAGCTAGAATTTACTGGTCTACAGTTGAACATACACAACTTCACAATACATCGATATCAGAAAAGGCTACTCTTGCACTTGAGTATCAACACAAAATCAAGACCACTTGATAATCTTGTCTCAACATAGAAAAATATTAACATCGCCCAAACCACAAAAAATGATTAAGCAGCCCATATAATGGCTAATATGTGTGCCTGTTGTATCTTTGCCTATTATGACTTTATTCTTGCTCTAGTTTCTGTTCCCTCTGGATTAGATTTGTAAAGATACCCCATCTGACCCCCATTTCCTGATAGCATTTAGTCCAGAGAAAAGCCCAATATCCTTCAAATTACCTAACCCAAACTCAAATCCTCTAAGTTCAAACATTCTGGTACTGAAACACATTGTAGTTGCTGCAAAGATCAATAAACAAAAGCTACGTTCCTGGTGGTATATGGCTGAGATCAAGGTCACATTCTCATCTTGTAAACTTTCACCACATCAACACCACCCATGGCATAATATCCTGACTGGATATTTATCATGATTTTGAAGTCTTGTCCCAGTTGCATTCCAAACTCTAGATCAAACCACATTGAAGTAACTAATTCTCAAGTAGGACTTATGAAGGTTCTAAATTATATGTATATTTGAATGATTTAATTTAGTCCTACCAACAATCTTGAAAGATAGTGCAAAAATACATTAAAAAAAATTTTCAATTAGGAAACTGGGGAACAGAGAGTTAATTCTCTCTTGTAGGTTCATGCAGAGAATATGTGAAAGAAGCAAGATTTCTACAAAAGTCTGTTTACAAGTTCTATGACTTTGTGCAATGGCAGACTACTTTTTATTCCTATGTGGAACAACAGACTGGTTCCAGATAGGGAAAGGAGTATGCCAAGGCTGTATGTTGTCACCCTGCTTATTTAAGTTATATACAGAGTAGATCATGAGAAATGCTGGGCTGGATGAAGCACAAGCTGGAATCAAGACTGCAGGGAGAAATATCAATAACCTCAAATANATGGCCACAGACAGGAAAACCTTGCTGGCCAGTTGACATTTAAATTCATCCGTCTCAGGTGGACCTTGCTGGTCCAAATGAATATTCTATATTTCACAATTCTGTTACTTTTGGACTTTTCTAAGTGATCATTTGATAGTTTCTCCTCTTTGCTTGAGGCCTCCTCCATCATCCTCATTGTCAGCTGACGATCTTGCGATCTTGCCTCTTGTTTCGTTGTTAAACTAAAGCAGTCAGAAGAGGAAGTCCAGAGTTTTGTTGCTGCCGTTCAAACATAATTGCCTTACAATGTTTGTTAGTTTCCTCTGTACAATGAAGTGAATCAGTCATATGCATGCTTATCCCCTCCCTCTTGTACCTGTCCATTCCCACCTTCATCCCACCTACCTAGGCTACCACAGAGCACTGAGCTGAGCCACCTGTGTTATATAGCAACTTCCCATTAGTTATCTATTTTACACACACATATATATATATATGTCAATCCTAATCTCCCAATTCATCCCACCCTTCCTTTTTCAGGCTGTGACCGCATCCATTTACTACATCTGTGTCTCTATGCCTATCTTAGAAATAGGTTCATCTGTACTATTTTTCTGGATTCCACATATATGCATTAATATGTAACTCTTAGAGGAAAGCACAAGAAAAACACTCTTTGATATAAACCATGGCAAGATCTTTTTTGACCTACCTCCCAGAGCAATAAAGATGTAAACAAAAACAAACAAATGGATCCTAATTAAATTTAAAAGCTTTTGCAGAGACTTTCAAAACAACATCCACCCCACCCACCGGAGTCTTCACTCACATCAGGTGTGTTCCCTTCAGGTAACATAGATGAACTCTTAGGGATTCTCTCCTTCGTACCTTGTCATTTTTGGCTTGTGTATTGGATTATTCTCATTGGCATATAAAACATTGTTATTTCTCGTATACTTAAAACTTTAAAATCCTCCTTTTGACTCTATTTACCTCCCCACCTCATGTAGCCTCCATTTTGAACCATCTCATAAAAATTCTCTTCCAAATGGTTGTCATTATTTGCTATCACCAATTTTCTCTTCCCATATTTTTCTTAAGCCTTCTCCAGTCAAAGATTCTCCCTCCTTTCCTCTATAATTTATTTTGTAAAGGTCACTGGTGTTCTTTACTACACTTACATCCAATGTTCAAATCTCAATTCTAATCTTATTAAACTATCAGCACCATTTCATAGAGTTCATCACATTATTCTCCTTGAAATACTTATCTTGGTGTTATGGGCATCGTGTTCTATTGCATTTCCTCTTATCTTCCTAGCAGTTTATTTTTAGTCTCCTTCTGAATCCTCCCCTTCTCCTCCGTCTCTTATCTTCGGAGTGACTCAAGGCTTAATCCATGGCTTTCTCCTCCTTTAGAGCTGTCCTCCCTTCTTGGCTGTCTCACCCAGGTTCATGGTACCATTTTATTTCATTTATTTTTGTATTTATGTTTAGCCCTGCTCTCACTCCTGGATTCTAGGCTTATATATCCAACAAGTTGCTAGACAGCTCCAACAGAATGTTTAGTAAGTATCTCAAATATAATGCACTCAGAAGATACTGCTACTGCTAAGTCGCTTCAGTCGTATCCAACTCTGTGCGACCCCACAGACAGCAGCCCACCAGGCTCCCCCGTCCCTGGGATTCTCCAGGCAAGAACACTGGAATGGGTTGCCATTTCCCTCTCCAATGCATGAAAGTGAAAAGTGGAAGTGCAGTCGCTCAGTAGTGTCCGACCCTCAGTTACCCCATGGACCACAGCCTTCCAGGCTCCTCTGTCCATGGGATTTTCCAGGCAAGGGTACTGGAGTGGGGTGCCATTGCCTTCTCCACTCAAAAGATAAGTGCTCAGTTTTTATCACATTTGTTTCCATAGCTTAGTAAATAGTGAAAAAAAAATTTAATCCTTCCAATTTCTTGGGACAAAACATTTAGTTGTTCTTGATAGCTCCATTTAACATGCATCCACCACGCACATTTGACCAGGAAATCCTGCTGTCTCTCTCTTTCTGCAAAACAGAACCAGAATTCAATCGCTTCATACCATTTCCACCACTAATATCCTGGTTAAAATCAAGATAACTTCTCATCTCAATGTGATTTCAAAAGCTTCAGAATAAGGTTGCTCTTTATATCCCTCCCTCTTTCCATCCCTCCCTCTTTCCATCCTCTGCTTCACAGAGTAGCCTTATAAACATGCCAAATCACATGACTCCTTTACTGAAAACCTGCTAATAGTTTTTCATTCTCTTCAGAATAAACATCAGCATTCCTACCATGGTCTACAAAATCTCATGTGACATGGATCCTATTTCGTTTCAATCCCTTTCCCTAACCCCTACCCTCACTCAATCAATCCATCCACATCTCCCGATAGTATCTCCATATTCCCAGGCACAGTCTATCCTAAGAACTTTCACACTCGATTACCTCTGGAATATTCTTCCCTTTACCAGCCATATGGAGAGTGCATCATCTCCTTCATGCCTTTGCTCAAATACTGCCTTCTTTTTTATTTTTTATGGAAGTATAGTTGGTATACACTATTATATGAGTTACAGGTGTGCAAATAGAGTGATTCACAATTTTTAAAGGGTATACTCCATTAATAGTTATTATAAAGCATTGGCTATATTCCCCATGTTGTACAATATATCTTTGCAGTTTGCTTTCTTTTTTATTTACTTTTAATTGGAATATAGTTGCTGCTGCTGCTGCTGTGTCAGTTACTGCCTTCTTTAGGCTGCCTGCCCTGATACTCTATTTCAAACTGCAATTTCTCTTCCTTTATTCCCTTTAGGCTATTTTAGTTTTTGTTTCTTTTCCTATGAGTCTAGCATACTATTAAGATTAATTATTTATTATGTTTATTGTTTTGTCTATGTTTTCTTCACATGACATAAACCCCTTTAGATCAGAATTTTTTTTTTCCTTTTGATGATTTATCTCACAAGCACTTAGAATAGAGTCTGAGATTGGAATGGATGATTAAATTAAAATCTGAGCTAGGCATTCCACATATAAAATGTTATGAATGCCACAAGTTCTTAATAAATATTCATTTTCCCCTTTCTCCTAAATGCCTATTTCCTTCCAGCAAGTATTTTATATTGTCTACATTATTAATGAATTACTTTATACATATATAGTATCATTTGGCTACAAGGTCCACAATTTCATCCTCATCTCATGTAGACCACATTTAGGACACAAAGAACCATCTATGCACAATCCTAGCTTGAAGAATTAGGAGGAATTATCCCAGCTTTGAAAGATCAGCATTCTGTTTCTTATTTCAAAGTGGGATTGATTGCAGGGAACATAGTGTCTGCTCAGGGAGTCAGTCTTTTGATTAATTCAAAATTATTTATCAAACTCTGCTATGGAAACATTGCAATTTTTAACTACCTTGAGCATATTTTCAGCTACAGATAGTGTTTTAGGGATGACTAATAGTTTCATCTTAATTTGAACTTCACCCCCACTTCCTGACACCCATCTTCCCATTCCAACCTTAATAGGTAGCTTTCCAATAAAATGTCTTAGGCCAATGAATGACTAAAATAACAGATAAATAGCTGTGTATAGCCTGTGGCTGGTTCTGAGGTCCAAGCATGAAACTACTCTAGGATGCTAAATTGAATTAGTAACATTAGTATATTTGAATTTCATTGTACGTGCTTTTGACACAATTTCTTAACAGCATCGAGAACTGCTTCCACCAGAAAGAGTTATTGGTGGGCTGCCAGTCCCCTGATAACAAATTTTCTTTAGTTCTTGGCTCTGATGTTCTTTTATACAGTAGTATGGGCAACATGGTATAACCAAATTGTCCAAGAAATTCACAGAAAATTTGGAGAGATAGTGGGACAAAAGAAAAAAAAAAAAGTTTGCTGAATTAACTAGACAGCATCAGCCAAAGTGTAGATTACAGAACATGCTTCATCACCTCCGTTGTAATTATAACCTTGATTATCTGAGAGATGTTTCCTGGAGACAGCCTGATATTTCCATCTGAAAGTTTCATAGTTTGGAAATTTGCAGTTCAAAGGAAATGTTTGACAAATTGGCCCCCAAATTAACTTGGCATCTGTTTTAGGTCATTGGCAACTATCTGCCTGGCATGGTTTTTCTCTTGCCTTGCATTTTACTCTAATTCCTCACACAACCCCTTCTTGTGTGTTTTTAAGCTAATAAGCCATGTGACATTTTCGTGGCAGAAAGAGGGGTTTTATTCATAGCTTCCTGTAATCTGTTCCTTTCTCTGAAAACGCTATAATTTGCAGACTTCCAGATTTTAGGTATTTTCTTCTTAAATTTACAGAGACTAGAGAAATGATTTTTCAAGAAGATCCCGGATATGATGTGTTTAATAAAAGACTAGCCTACTGCCCCACTTTTCTGCCTATTCCAAAGACCCACTGAATAATCTTCTTTGTTGAAAGCACTAATTCATTATCTCTTCTTACCTCCTATAGAGTGAGGATTGAACCTAAATCTGCAGCTTGCAGAGAATTATGCAGAGGAGAAAAAACTACCGACACTCGCACATTGCACATACACATAAACATGCACAGAAGATCTTTATTAAGGGACTGCTGCAGAGGCATAATTAATGTGTGATGAAAATAGGAATGCAAGGCAAACAAGAGCACTGTTTTCCTCTGTAAATTGAAAAGATAGCAGCTTACTGTTTGGGTCGATCCAGAAATTTCTGTCCCTCCCCAAATGTCTCAAAGCATTCTTACTTCATCAGTTGATATCCAATGTCCATGAAAAATAGGCATTTATTGTACTTAGGTATTAGAATTAAAATGAAAAATAGCCCTAGAATATACTATCCCTGATTTACATAGATTTGCTTTATTTGTTCAACTGAGCTTTTTCTGAATTAAGGCAGAGAGGATATCCATAGATAATAGATAGATGTTAGTATTAATAATATCTGATCTTTTCAGAATTCAATTTTATGGGAGGAATATGAAAGTAATAATAAATTGCAATTGCCTAAGGAAGCAGAAGAGATGGATGTTTTTTCTTTTCTAAATTTTTATTGGAGTATAGTTGCTTTACAATGGTGTATTAGTTTTTTACTGTACAGCAAAGCAAATGAGCTATATGTATACATATATCCCCTGTATTTTGGGATTTCCTTCCCAATTTAGGTCACCACAGAGTATTGAGTAATGTTTCCTGTGCTCTAGAGTAGGTTCTCATTAGTTATATATTTTATACATAGCATCAATAGTGTATATGTAAAATTGTTACAGATGATCCAATTTACAAATCAGAAATACAGACAGACATAGAGGACTTCTACACAAAAGAAAGCAGTGCAATGGGAAGTATAGGCACAAAAATAAACTTTAGTCTATCACTCTGTCTTTTAAAGGTCAAGCCTTAATTATTTCAATATTTTTGGACACCAAAATACTTTAACATTTGAATTGTGTTCAGATTTGGAAATCAGAAATCTTTACCATAATTAACAGCAAAATTGGTGAAAGGGAAAGAGAAGACTGATTAGAAAAATAATAGAATTTTACAGATAAAGGTAACAACTGTAGAAACAATTCTTTACATATAAGAAAACAAGACCCAGAGTGATTATGCTGGACAGTTCTTAGGTTATAGAAACATTTTAAAGTAATACATAGGTTTTATGGGGGTTTCCCAGTGGCTTGGATGGTAAAGAATCTGCCTGCAATGCAGGAGAACTGACTTCAACCCCTGGTTCAGGAAAACCCCCTGGAGAAGGAAATGGCTACCCACTGCAATATTTTTGCCTGGAGAATTCTGTGACTAGAGGAGACTGGCAGGCTACAGTCCATAGGGTCACAAAGATTTGGACACAACTTGAGTGACTAACATTTTCACTAGGTTTTCTGAATCCCAGACCACCCAATTCACTTAGAACAAAAGTATGCTCATTAGTTATTAAATCATAGCAATTTTTAAATTTTATATGACTTAAAATTTAACTGACTAAAGGACTAAAGAAGGGCCAATGTTGAAATTCAAACCCCTCTAGGACCGTGGCTTTCTGTCTGTATTTTAGTTCTTGAAAGATCTTTGAAATCTATTGTTTATTTTGATAAAATCCTGTTTTCACCTAAAATGTAATCACCCTGACATTTATTCTAGGACCCTCCCTTCTCTTTATATCTGTAGAATTAAAGATTCAGGTACACCATGAATGTATTGTATACCATGTACAATACACCATTCTCATTAGTTATATATTTTATACATAGTATCAATAGTGTATATATAAAATTGTTATAGATGATCTTATTTAAAAATCAGAAATAAGGACAGACATAGAGAAGGACTTCTACACAAAGAAAGCAGTGCAATGGGAAGTATAGGCACAAAAAATAAACTTTAGTCTATCACTCTGTCTTTTAAAGGTCAAGCCTTAATTATTTCAATATTTACTGACACCAGAAATACTTTAACATTTGAATTGTGTTCAGATTTGGAAACCAGAACTTTGGAAATCAATACTCCCATGAATGTTGTGTTGTACACCATATCTGTAGAATTAAAGATTCAGGTAACAATACAATATAAATATATATGCATGTTTGCCTCTGGTTACCTAAAATTCATGAAATGTCAGAGTTTTCTGAAAATTAAATATATATATAGTGATTATACTGTAGATATTCTATAGAACTTTTAAATGACCAACTGTAAATCCCTACATGATAATTATACACTACATTGCATATTACTTAGTTTTATTTCTACCACTACTTTGATGCAATGAAATTCATGACTCCCCTTTTCCTTACACCAACCAGGAGAAAATTTATACAGGCAGTTTCCTTGCTCATGGGACCAAATCAAGTGGAAAATCCAAAGAAATTTCTCTCTGTCCAGACCAGAGTGTTAGTGAGGCTTTCTTTACAATAAGTTCGAAAACATCACTACTTGAATATATGTAGACTTCAATGAGACTAAGAAAAGTGAAGGCCACTCAGTCGTGTCCAACTCTTTGCGACCCTATACAGTTTCCTGGAGTTCTCCAGGCCAGAACACTGGAGTGGGTAGCTGTTCTCTTCTCCAGGGGATCCTCCCAACCCAAGGATTGAGCCCAGGTCTCCCACATGGCCAGCAGATGCTTCACCAGCTGAGTCACCAGAAGGTGAAGTTGAATGGTTCTCTGATAACCTATAAGACCTTCTAGAACTAATATGAAAAACATATGTTCTTTTCATCATAGGAGACTGGAATGCAAAAGTAGGAAGTCAAGAAGTTATCTGGAGTAACAGGCAAGTTTGGCTTTGAAGTACAAAATGAAGCAGGGTAAAGGCTAACAGAGTTTTGCCAAGAGAACACACTGGTCATAGCAAACATTCTTTCATACAGTTCATGGAATTCCTTACAGTCCATGGGATTTTTTAGGCCAGAATACTGGAATGGGTAGCTGTTCTCTTCTCCAGGGGATCTTCCTAACCCAAGGATTGAATACAGGCCTCCCACATTGCAGGCAGATTTTTTTTTACCAGCTGAGCCACCAGGGAAGCCCAAGAATACTGGAGTGTGAAGCTTAACCCTTCTCCAGTGGATCTTCCTGACCTAGGAATCAAACCAGGGTTTCTTGCATTACAGGCAGATCATTTACCAACAGAGCTATCAAGGGAAGCCAGAACAAAGAGAAGTGAAAGACAAAGAAAAAATGGAAAGATACACTTATGTATATGCAGAGTTTGAAAGAAGAGCAAGGAAAGATAAGAAAGCCTTCCTAAGTGATCAATGCAAAGGAATAGAGGAAAACAATAGAATGAGAAAGAATAAGATCTCTTCAAGAAAATTAGAGATACCAAGGGAACATTTCATGCAAAGATAGATACAATAAAGGGCAGAAATGGTACGGACCTAACAGAAGCAGAAGACATTAAGAAGATGTGGCAAGAATACACAGAAGAACTGTACAAAAAAGATCTTCATGACCCAGAGAGCCATAATGGTGTGATCACTCACCTAGAACTAGACAACCTGGAATGTGAAGTCAAGTGGGCCTTAGGAAGCATCACTGTGAACTAAGCTGGTGGAAGTGATGGAATTCCAGCTGAGCTATTTCAAATCCTGAAAGATGATGCTATTAAAGTGCTACACTAAATATACCAGCAAATTTGGAAAACTCAGCAGTGGCCACAGGACTGGAAAAGGTCAGTTTTCATTCCAACCCAAAGAAAAGCAATGCCAAAGAATGTTCAAACTATTGCACAGTTGCACTCATCTCACACGCTAGCAAAGTAATGCTCAAAATTCTCCAAGTGAGGCTTCAACAGTATGTGAACCAAGAACTTCCAGATGTTCAAACTGGTTTTAGAAAAGGCAGAGGAACCAGAGATCAAATTGCCAACATCTGCTGGATCACGGAAAAAACAAGAGAGTTCCAGAAAAACATTTATTTCTGCTTTATTGACTATGCCAAAGCCTTTGACTGTGTGGATCACAACAAACTGTAGAAAATTTTTAAAGATATGGGAATACCAGACCACCTGAGCTGACCTCCTGAGAAATCTGTATGCAGGTCCATAAGCAGCAGTTAGAACTGAACATGGAGCAATGGACTGGTTCCAAATCGGGAAAGCAGTACATCAAGGTTGTATATTGTCACCCTGCTTGTTTAACTTATATGCAGAGTACATCATGCGAAATGTCAGACTGGATGAAGCAGAAGTTGGAATCAAGATTGCCAGGAGAAATATCAATAACCTCAGACATGCAGATGACACCACACTTTTGGCAGAAAACAAAGAGGAACTAAAGAGTTTATTGATGAAAGTGAAAAAAGAGAGTGGAAAAAGCTAGTTTAAAACTCAACATTCAGAAAACTAAGATCATGGCATCTGGTTCCAACACTTCATGGCAAATAGATGGGGAAGCAATGGAAACAATGCCAGACATTATTTTCTTGAGCTCCCAAATCACTGCAGATGTTGACTCTGCCATGAAATTAAAAGACGTTTGCTCCTTGGAAGAAATGCTATGACCATCCTAGACAGCATATTAAAAAGCAGAGACATTCTTTTGCTGACAAAGANAAAGTGCTACACTAAATATACCAGCAAATTTGGAAAACTCAGCAGTGGCCACAGGACTGGAAAAGGTCAGTTTTCATTCCAACCCAAAGAAAAGCAATGCCAAAGAATGTTCAAACTATTGCACAGTTGCACTCATCTCACACGCTAGCAAAGTAATGCTCAAAATTCTCCAAGTGAGGCTTCAACAGTATGTGAACCAAGAACTTCCAGATGTTCAAACTGGTTTTAGAAAAGGCAGAGGAACCAGAGATCAAATTGCCAACATCTGCTGGATCACGGAAAAAACAAGAGAGTTCCAGAAAAACATTTATTTCTGCTTTATTGACTATGCCAAAGCCTTTGACTGTGTGGATCACAACAAACTGTAGAAAATTTTTAAAGATATGGGAATACCAGACCACCTGAGCTGACCTCCTGAGAAATCTGTATGCAGGTCCATAAGCAGCAGTTAGAACTGAACATGGAGCAATGGACTGGTTCCAAATCGGGAAAGCAGTACATCAAGGTTGTATATTGTCACCCTGCTTGTTTAACTTATATGCAGAGTACATCATGCGAAATGTCAGACTGGATGAAGCAGAAGTTGGAATCAAGATTGCCAGGAGAAATATCAATAACCTCAGACATGCAGATGACACCACACTTTTGGCAGAAAACAAAGAGGAACTAAAGAGTTTATTGATGAAAGTGAAAAAAGAGAGTGGAAAAAGCTAGTTTAAAACTCAACATTCAGAAAACTAAGATCATGGCATCTGGTTCCAACACTTCATGGCAAATAGATGGGGAAGCAATGGAAACAATGCCAGACATTATTTTCTTGAGCTCCCAAATCACTGCAGATGTTGACTCTGCCATGAAATTAAAAGACGTTTGCTCCTTGGAAGAAATGCTATGATCATCCTAGACAGCATATTAAAAAGCAGAGACATTCTTTTGCTGACAAAGATCTGTCTACTGGTTTTTCCAGTAGTCATGTATGGAGGTAAGAATTGGACTCTAAGGAAAGCTGAGAATCAAAGAATTGTTGCTTTGGAACTGTGGTGTTGGAAAAGACACTTGAGAGTTCCTTGGACTGCAAGGAGATCCAATCAGTCTATCCTAGAGGAAATTAGTCCTGAATATACATTGGAAGGACTGGTGCTGAAGCTGAAATTCAAATACTTTGGCCACCTGATGCCAAGAACTGACTCATTGGAAAAGACCTCGATGCTGGGAAAGATTGAAAGCAGAAGGAGAAGGGGACGACAGAGAATGAGATGGTTGGATGGCATCACTGACTTGATGGTCATGAGTTTGAGCAAATTCCAGGAGTTGGTGATAGACAGGGAAGCCTGGCCTGCTGTAGTTCATGGGATTGCAAAGAGTCAGACATGACTGAGCGACTGAACTGACTAAAGAGACTAAATGTGCCAGGATTTTTCTTTCCTTTTCCCTGTTTAACCAATCAATGAGAATTTTTCTACGTGAGGTAGTATTCTTCTCTCACATTTTATTGGTTGAGTGAGAATCATCCTGCATCCAGCTGCAGCAGCTCTACATGGTTCTCCAGCTGCCTCTAGACCTTTCTCCATATAGCCAGGGTGGTCAATTACATTGTACTGTTTTTTATGGAGTCATTATTTTCTCTTCCTCGCCTCTTCACTCTTACATAATTCGATGCCAAAGACAAATGCCTGTTCTCATTTAGCAGGAATATTGCAAAATGGAATTTTTACTGACATTTCAATATCTCCTTTTCTTTTGTGCTACAGCTTAGAGCACTTAGATTGCCGGGTTGTCAGCTCAGATAGTTTAATGCTTCTTCATTTAATGTAAAGTTTAATAAATGAAGCCATTTTGTTTATAGCTTGGGTTCATTTTGGTAAGTTTTGTTGTTCTTGTTTCAAGTGATTTATAGATTTGCATGTAATTATTTTTTCTTAATATGAATTTTATTTCAAAGAGATCAACTTTTCATAGGTTTCTTAACAGAAATCTCAGAAAATGGACAAATCCTGCTCCCTTAAGCATTGTATTTTTCATAAAAATGAATACTATATGTAGAAATTTTTCCACAATTATGTGCTTATTTAATTTATGAACCAGACATAAAAATTGACTTTGGGGTCCTTGACACATTACATGTCCTAGTTAAATTCCCCTCAAAGGCATTGGTCTGGTTATCAACAGTGTCTGGAAACACAAACAAAGTTGCATATTTTGCATCCTGTTATGAGCCACTTTTAAAAATTGAAGCCTGTATTAAGATAATTTTTAAACTATACTATTTTTAGGAGACTTTTAAATACTCCCCTCCTTAAATAAAAATAAGCAAATGGTAAATTACATAATAAATAAATAGATTTTCTTATAAATTGTGGAGACAAGAATGGATTATGAAAAAGAATATAAGAATTAAGAAAAATATGGAAATTAAAAGAATTATTCATCATTCCCAAATATTTATTATATCACAAGCAGATAGAAATGATCATTTAATTTCAGGTCTATTTTTCCTACATTCCAATAGCTCAGAGTCTAAAAGATTAGAAGAACTCTGTATTTAAGAATTGCATTTTGAGTAGCACATTAAAGCATTTCAGTATATATTCTATCATATGTGACATTTCAGAACATCATCTTCCAGTATGGGTTGCACAAACTAGATATAAAGTTTTTTTTTTTTTTAATGCTCTGTTTAATCTTGAGGGCATTACATAGGATTCTTACAAAGCAAACTATATAATAAAATGAATAATAAGGTAATACTGCTGAGTATATTTTTTTACTGGAATTTGGGATTAAAAATCCACAAATTTTGCTAATATAAATTATCTAAAGTTCTTTTATTTCACATCAATTCTAAGTTCAATTTTCCACTGAGAAGAAAACTAAGATTAAGTTCCAAATTTAAATAGGTGTTGTTCTTCTATCCAAATGAAACATGCTGTTTATCTTGATTCTTAAAGATTATATTTGTTTGTTCCAGTTTTCTTGAATATATGATTTCAGTTACATCAATAGTATTTTTGTGATATTTAGTCTTTCATATCCTTGAAACATAATCATTAATATGGAAGATGATTCAGGACATCTGATCATCTAGAAAGGAAAAGACAGGCTAGCCTTTGTGAATTGAAAATTTGACTAGAAAAGGATTCCATTTGAGATGGCTTTACCCAGGCAAAATTGCCATGAGAGGTGAGTGTTTTACATATGCTTTTTAAATATGAGTAAATTCTGAATGAAAGAGCAAAGATTCATTGCATTTTAAACACTTTTCAGAAGTTTGACTTTTCCATTTGTGCTGAGGTTAAAGCTAGTTAACTTGGTACATTCAAAGGAAGAAGCATCTTAGCATAGCTATTGGATCAATGTATTGACATTGGCATGTCTCCATCTACTGAATGCTCTCACACAAAATGAATCTATTTCATAGTTTAGTTGGTGTAGGTACTAACACTAATGCTTTGCACTGGGGCCACTGTCTTGCATAAAAAAAAAATCAATTTTACTCTAATCTTCAGGCCACTATTAACATTTTCTTTTTAGTGCAATTCTTCATTTGCCATTCTTATGCTTAGGATTTATTTTCCTGGGGCTAAATGTAAGATGGAAGCTCAACCCAGTGTGATCAAAGATTTTCACTGATTCGCTTAGCAGTAGCAAGTCTTTAAATTTTGGAGTAGACTGAATTAATATTTCTTCTGCAGAAGCTGTTCTAGTGAACTCATTTCTCATCATCCTTAAAAATAATTTAGAAAAGCAAATAAAATATATTCATGATGGATTCATTTTAGCTCTTTCTTACCCATTTACTTTGAAAGGGGCCATGGTATGCATGTTTAGGAAATTGTCTAGAATCGACAAATAGATTAGGTCATTCTCTCTAGGTAGGAATAATAAGTTTCTTTTCCTTAGCTGAATTTATGATGGCAGTCTGGGTTGGAAGATGCTAGGTAATTATAAGACATTCAAAGTGAGGTGACCAGAACAGTCAATTTAGAAATTATTGAGGTTTGCAGATCAGAGCCAGTGGATGGTTACCTGCTGGTGAAGTTTTGTACAGGGTGCTGAAACTGTGGAGATTTAAGAAATGCTTAACCAGTTCAGGGCTTCCCTGGTGGCTCAGATGGTAGAGAATCTATCTGCAGTGAGCTCTTAAGAGTCATGAAGCTCTGGAGAGGGGGTGGAGAAAAGGAAACTCTTCTACATTGTTGGTGGGGATACAGATACGTACAGCCATTATGGAGAATAGTATGGAGTTTCCTTTAAAAATTAAAAATAGAGCTACCATATGACCCTGCAATTCCACTCCTGGGCAAATATCCAGAGAAAAATATGGTTCAAATGATACATGCACCCCAGTGTTCATTGCAGCACTGTTTACAATAGCCAAGACATGGAAGCAGCCTAAATGCTATCGACAGAGAATGGATAAAGGAGATGTGGTAAATATACACCATAGAATATTACTCAGCCATTAAAAATAATGAAATAATGTCATTTGCAGCAACAAGGATAGACCTAAACATTGTCATACTGAGGGAATTAAATCAGACAGAAAAGGAGAAATATCATATGACATCTCTTACATGTGAAATCTAAAAAGAAATGATAAAAATGAACTTACTTGCAAAGTAGAAAGAGAGAGAATAAACTTATGGTTGCTGGGGGAAAGATACAGGGAAGGGATATTTAAGGAGTTTAGGGTGGACATGTACATACTGCTATATTTAAAATGGATAACCCACAAGAACCTACTGTATAGCATATAGAACTCTGCTAAATGTTATGTGGTAGCCTGGATGGGAGGGGAATTTGGGGGAGAATGGATACATGTATATGTATGACTGAGTCCCTTTGCTGTTCACTTGAGACTGTCACAACATTGTTAATTAGCTATACCCCAATACAAAATAAGAGACACAGGTGTATAGAGTGGACTTTTGGACTCTGAGGAATAGGAAGAGGGTGGGATGATTTGGGAGAATGGCATCGAAACCTGTATACTATCATGTAAGATATGAAGCGCCAGCCTATGTTCGATACAAGATACAGGATGCTTGGGGCTGGTGCACGAGGATGATCCAGAGAGATGATATGGGGTGGGAGGTGGGAGGGGGATTCAGGACTGGGAGCTCGTATACACCCGCGGCAGATTCATGTCAATGTATGGCAAAATCAATACGGTATTGTAAAGTAAAATAAAGTTAAAAAAAAAATTTTTACAATAAAGAGTCGTGAAGCTAACTTTAGAGTTAAAAAAGGGTAATCTATGATCAAGTGGACCAATTATGACCTTATAATTAAACATGAGAGAGATTGAACAGAGTATATTACAGAAGCCAGGGAAGGAAAATTATTGAACTAAAGTATTCAAAAAATCTTTTACTTTATGTTTTTTTCTCACTGAATAATTCTATCATTATGTAGAAGATACTTGTAGCTTACAATCAACTGGAGAGATTATTGTTCAGGGACTATATGATCTAAGTGCATGAAATCTTCCTTCCAGCTATGATTTTATGAAAGATAAAAGCAAACAAGCAAACAAAAACAAAGACAAACTTACACATATAGTAAAATTTCCCCAATGATCTAGCTTGACTGTTGAGATCGAATTCATTAGATAATTGCCAAGAGCATCCGCTTTTACATGTTTCGCTTTAACAGAAAGCCTAGGCTGTTGAACAGACATAGGTTAGGGTTATTGTTCTGAGATAAACTAAAAACTGCATTCCAGGTTCCAGTTCAATGTGCCCTTGTAGTTCTAACTTTGTCCTTAGATTCTGTGAACAGGAGCCTGAGTGTGATGAAAGATAATTATTCCAATAAGACTAATTTATTCCATAACCTATTTATAAATATCCTTGAAAAGATAACTTACTGGGATAGTGCTCAAGATGGAAATTTATAACCTATTTATGGGCTGGGACTCAATATGAAAATAGGTCTAGATCTGTTTCAGTTGGAATTCATACTTAAATGCAATATTAGTTTTTTTAAACCCTGAAGGAACAGATTTTGCAGAGGGAGAACTCATTCAGAAACAGGGAGAAAGAAAAAAGAAGCCCAGTTTTTCTTGATTTCTCGTTATGTTTGAAATTCTTTGCACAGCTTCAGCTGTACTTTCAGCACCTTGCTTTTGAGTAACTGTGTCCGAATGTGAGAGAAAAATGAGGAGACATTTGGAAACCCAAATGAAGCCTTAAAAGTGTGTTTATGTTCCCCTCAAACCTTTAATTAAGCTTATGTGGGATTCGAGATGTCAAGCCCAGGGAAAGTTTCTTTTTGTTTGTTTGCCTAAAAGCTTTATCCCCAATTTTTGTAATAACATACATCACATGGGCTAATTGGTTGCAGTCCTTTGTCATTTATAAATAGCTTGTGCTATCTGGGCTGAAAATCTGTAAGCGGAGCAGCAGCACAAATTTATCAGTGTGAAAGCATTGGAATATTAAAATTTTAAATTAAAAAATAGAACATTTCTAGGTAACTAAACTAAAAACTTTGGATAACAATAAGCCAGGATAGTTTCTGAAGCCAGTGAATATATTATGAGTTACTGAAAAAAAAATTCAAAATGCATCAGCACGAGAAAGCTTTTCAAGATTACAAAATCCAATTAATTTATTTCATTGTGGGGACAACTCATGTGAACTAAATACAAAAAAAAAAAGTGTTAAGAATCAAATAGAAAATAAAATGAAGAAATATCTCAATGTGTATTATCACCAAAAAATATAAAACATCAGGGAATTAACCAAAACTCTGTAGAATATATATGAAAAAACTATAGAATTTATTGATAAATTAAAAATCTCAATTTAAAAAGAGNCCCAGGGCTGATCTCCTTCAGAATGGACTGATTGGATCTCCTTGCAGTCCAAGGGACTCTCAAGAGTCTTCTCCAACACCACAGCTCAAAAGCATAAATTCTTCGGTGCTCAGCCTTCTTCACAGTCCAACTCTCACATCCATACATGACCACAGGAAAAACCATAGCCTTGACTAGATGGACCTTTGTTGGCAAAGTAATGTCTCTGCTTTTGAATATGCTATCTAAGTTGGTCATAACTTTTCTTTCAAGGAGTAAGCATCTTTTAATTTCATGGCTGCAGTCACCGTCTAGTCTCAGTAATAAATAAAGGAAAGAATGAAATGTCAAGTTTAGGTCATTAAAGTAACAAATATTCAAAAGCAAAATCAGAGTTATTTAATAATTGCAAGAATGTAATGACCATATAGACACTCAGAGTCCTCAAAATGTGCATGTCAAGTGATGAATGATTCTCCTAATAGAAATTTATGCTGATAAAAGTTTTCCCAAAATGAACTTCTTGGACCAACTGGTTTGGTAATTTTAATTAAATTGCCGTTTGACTGACACTTCATCTTGCTTAACAATTATCTTCTGTCTGTAATTATGTTCATTTAAATTATTCTGGGAACCTACAATTTTTCATTTGCACGTTGAAGAGAGTTAATTTCTTAGATTATTTTATTTTATTTTTTTTGTTGTGCTTCTTAAAAATTATTAAAAAAAAATTAGATTTTCATGTGCAGTAGGAAAAAGGTTTACTGTAGTGAAGAAATATGCCAAAGGTACTGTCAAATGAGGAAAAGAACTTAGGAGACATAAACTATTAATGATACCAACTGACCTTGTAATGCCCTATACCAATGGTGATTTGTATTAGTTCTGAAGGAGAAAAGCGTTGGGAGAAAACTGAATCATTAGAGACAAAATATAAGCAAGAAAATACATCCTTTGCTAACAGGTAGTAATATAGTTGGGTTTCCCTGATGGCTCAGATGGTAAAGAATCTGCCTCAGTGCAGGAGACAATAGGTTGGGAAGATGCCTGAGAAGCGAAGATCCCCTGGAGAAGTGAATGGCAACCCACTCCAGTATTCGTGCTTGGAGAATTCCATGGGGAGAGGAGTCTGGTAGGCTCTAGTGAGCTATAGTTCATGGGATTGCAAATGGTCATAATATAAATGGATACACTTCTTGAGTTCTGTGTCCAATACATAGAACTCTTGTTCTAAAGTTGCATACAAGGATTATTTTTCAATAAAAATTCTAGGATTTTAAATATGAAGAAAAGAGGCAAAAGACTAAATTTACAACCTTCAGTTCAGTTGCTCAGTTGTGTCCAACTCTTTGGACCAGGCTTCCCTGTCCATCACCAACACCTGGAGCTTGCTCAAACTCATGTCCACCAAGTCAGTGATGTCATCCAACCATCCCATCCTCTGTCATTCCCTTCTCTTCTTGCTTTCAATCTTTCCCATCATCAGGGTCTTTTCCAGTGAGTCAGTTTTTCACAAAGTGGCCAAAGTATTGGAGTTTCAGCTTCAGCATCAGTCCTTCCAATGAATATTCAGGACTGATTTCCTTTAGGGTGGACTGATTGGAATTCTTTGCAGTCCAAAGGAGTCTCAAGAGTCTTCTCCAACACCACAGTTCCAAAGCAACAATTCTTCTGTGCTCAGCTTTCTTTAGAGTCCAACTCTTACTTCCATATATGACTACTGGAAAAACCATAGCTTTGACTAGATAGACCTTTGTTGGCAAAATAATGACTCTGCTTTTTAATATACTGTCTAGGTTGGTCATAGCTTTTCTTCCAAAGAGCAAGCATCTTTTTATTTCATTGCTGCAGTCATCATCTGCAGTGATTTTGGAGCCCTCAAAAATAAAATCTGTCACTGTTTCCATTGTTTCCCCATTTAATTGTTATGAAGTGATGGGACCAGATGCTGTGAACTTAGTTTTCTGAATGTTGAGTTTTAAGCCAACTTTTTCACTCTCTTTCACTTTCATCAAGAGGCTCTTTAGTTCTTCTTCACTTTCTGCCATAAGGGTGGTATCACCTGCATATCTGAGGTTATTGATATTTCTCCTGGCAATCTTGATTCCAGTTTGTGCTTCATCCCACCAAGCATTTCTAATGATGTACTCTGCATATAAGTTAAATAAGCAGGGTGACAATATACAACCTTGACATACTCCTTTCCTGATTTAGAACCAGTCTGTTATGAGCTTACTCTGGCAAAGAAAAAATGTGTGATTACTGTTTTCAATTAGATTAGAAATATAAACACAAGTCAATTATTTTAGATATCTTACTCAAAATTACTAATATACTTTGAAGAGGGGATTGTATATTTGATGGTGTTCAAATTTTTACTGAGTTCATTGTATAATTATTTGCTCTATTTATGACAGAACCACGGTTGTAGCTTTGTAAGTTTTAATGTATAGGTAACAACAAGATATTTTCAGTCAAATTTGGATGTAATTTATATACAAATAAATTCACCTACATATGTTTGTCATAGAGTTTCACCATCCATCTACTTCTATACCTCTAATATACGTATTATAGAGTTTTCTTCTGTGTATACATTTCTGAGTTTAAAGGCTCATAGAGACTCTTATGATCATCAACACAATCATGAACAGTTCCATTGCCCTCCCAAAATTTCCTCATGTGGTCTTTTTGTACTCAAACCCTTTATTTTTTATCCCATTTCATGAATAATGCAATCTATCAAACTGCACTCATCTTTTGTCATGTTTACAGTTGTACAGACAGTGCTCTGTCCTAAAGGCTAGAATTTTTGATTCTCTTTCTCCATTTTTGAAACTATTTTTTCTAAAAGGGAGAAATGTCAGCTTTTAAAATTTTTTATTTACATAACAAGATTGCACAGTATCTGGCAGACAAGTAATTCTGTTATTGAATATAAGAAACAAATACTTTTGGAAACAAAAGTCCTATACTTGAAAACATGTGGTACAAAATCTGCAGAGTTACATTTGGCAAACCACAATGCCAGATGAAACATAAATAATCAGGCAGTGAACTTTAGTCAGCATTTTATCCAAGGGCTTCAAAGAATTTTACCAATAGAAATATTAATCTTTACAAAATACAAAATAAGTACCAATACATTATCAAAATCGTTGATATGTTAGAACTAAGTCACATGGATTCTTTTGAAGCAACCTATTCAAATTTTTCTCCTAGCAGAATTAGATTTCTCTGAAGTAAAAGAAGCCTTCCAGTTATTTATTTATTTATTATTATTATTATTTTTTGCTTATTTGACTTCTGAACAGAAGGGAAACACATTATGAGTTCCACATCAAGATGATCTCTTAAACTTTAAAGAAATATATGCTGTAATGCTGGTTCCCCTTCACTGAGATGATATGTCTATAGTTCAGCGACTTGAACGAGACTAGGAGCTTCTGTAAGTGTCTGTTTTGCACTTCAGTTTATTATAGTTACTGGAAGATATTAGTCTGTAAATTGACTGCCTCCTCCATTTGCATGAACTATCCTATGAGTTTTTGCATTAAACAATTTCCATTTAGGTTCATTAGATGGTAAAATGAAATCTTACTGCAAACATATACGCCCCGAACTCAAGTTTAGCTCTTATTTGAAAATGACTGACTGGATATGGGGAATTTTTTTTTATTGTAATAGCTCACTTATTTTCTCTCTGTTGTCATGCCCTTTGATTTTCCAACAAGTAAACTGCTATGTAAAGATTGATTGAAATATCTAACCCTATAGATCTTAGTTTTATCTGACTCTGTCACAGATCCTTTTGTAACTCTCAGAGATTTTTAGCAAATGGTAGGAAATGGCCAGCAAAACCATGTTCTTTATGGCATGTTCTAATATGACAACTGTTCCCTACTGCCAAATCTTTTCTATAGTCACTGAAGAAAGTATAAAGACACCATTGAACACTCAGATGTCTGGTAGAGAGATTCAGCAAACAGAATTCTGGATTTACTTTTACACTAGACAGATATAAGTATATGGTAGACACACTAAATATGTTTTCTCTAACCTTCCGATAGGTATTTGTCACTTAGCTGTTACTCATCTTTTATTATTCTATGAGTATTTACCCATTTATCTACCATCAATCAGTATGAGGCAAGCTATTTCAAGGAAGGTAAACCTTGAAGGTGTATGGTAAATACAAGCCTACTTCTTTTAATCTACCTAAATATGCAATATTCTTGAAAAAAAATGAACTTTTAAATCACTATTGTTGCTATTATCATTACCTTTTAATATTATTATTAGTGTTTATTATTTTTTAAAAAATTTTCTCTGAGAACCAATTTCACTTTTTATTATAGCTTGGAGAAGTGGAAATTACTAATTTGACAGTGATGGAAAGAGTAAAAATATCCAGGAAACACCTGCAAATTGTAAAGCAATGCTGAATGTTTTCTTCCTCACAAAATTTATTTTTATTACCTTATCTTTCTTCTCTATAAAATTTTAGCAAAAATGTATGTAATATGTCATGGTTTCTTGGAACACATATATTAGGATGTCCAATTCTATAGTTCCTATCTATTATCTTCATTTTGACAACATCAACCTGTCAGTTCTGTAGGACTGTTTTGTGCATATATACCTCTAAAGTCTTCATGATTATATACAAATATTTTGACTCATCCCTAAATATAATACTTTTATTTTTCTTATTCTCTTCATTTTTTTCTGATTATATAATTGATGGTACTATCTAATGCAGTGCATATTTTATATAAATTTCATTGCAATTTTAGTGCATAAGTGATCTAAATGAGAGCTCTCTATAATGACTTTATCCACTCATTTAAAGAATCTGTTATAAGTTTAGCTGAGGTATGCTATGTTGGGAGATTGAAAGAGGTCATGGAAATGTAGTAAAGCTAAGCTGTTTTCTGCTTCACCACTTTGACCAGAAATGCTGCCTGCAACATAACCAATGATCTTGATACAAACCATGCAAGTGCACGTTTTTCAGGAGAGACTTCCATGGTGGTCCAGTGGCTAAGACTCTCACTCCAGTTCAAGGGATCTGGGTTCAATCCCCAGACACCAGGTTTCAGTCCCTGGTCAGGAAACTAGATCCCACATGCCACACCTAAAGAGTTCATATGCTTGAAGATCCCATGTGCCTCAACTAAGATCCAGCACAAGAAAATAAGTGTACCCCGGTGGCGGATTCATGTTGATATATGGCAAAACCAATACAATATTGTAAAGTAATTAGCCTCCAATTAAAATAAATAAATTTATATTAAAAAATAAATAAATATTCAAAAAAAGTACATGCTTCCAGCCTTTATATTGCCTCCCATCTGCTCTTCTTTGAGATTCTCAGTCCGTGGCTTTCCTGATGCTTTGCTGGGGTCTTCTCTCTGCCAGGTCCTTTATTGTTCACATTTCTTTGTCTCTGCTCTTTGGCTTTCTTCCCTTATCCTACATTATCTCAGGCAATTACTATCTTTATATCAGTCTATCTCAGATCTGTCCCTTTGAATGTCACCTTACTCCTAAGCCCCATATTGACAGATAGATACAGAACATTCTTAGAGGTAAGGAGAAACATGCTAGAGTTAACTGTCTAACTGATTATTTTAAGTAGCCATTTACAAGTTGAGGGAAAATGGTGATTGGGACTAAGCGGTGAGCCTAATGATTAATAGATTAAGTTGAAACAAGAGACAAGTTCAAGTCCTGATTTTATTGCTTTAGAATTTTGTTATATTATGAAAGAGTCTAACTTTCCCAAGCCTTGGTTTCCTCATTTTACAGTGGTATTAATGACGGTCAGTATTTGTTCAAAACAGCAAAACAGAAACAGAGACACAGATGTAGAGAACAAACATATGGAAGTCAAGGGGGAAAGTGGAGGAGGGATGAATTTGGAGATTGGGATTGATGTATATATACTATTGATATTATGGATAAAATAGAATCTATAAAATAGATAACCTCACTGTTTTCTATAGTGATTGTACCAATTTATATTCCCACCAATAATACACAAAGATTTCTTTTTCATGTTTAGATAAAATAACTTTATTTTCTGTTTAGAGGAAATGAATTTAATATTTTTATTCCCTGCTTAGTTGTAATGAATTTACCCTAATGGTACTTGATATGAATATATTTTATGTACTTAGATTACCATTTTAATGTAAGCTTTGGTTGTTTGGTTTTATTATTATTTTTTTTTAATTAAATTTATTTATTTATTTATTTTTAAATTTAACTTTACAATACTCTATTGGGTTTGCCATACATCGACACGAATCCACCACAGGTGCACACAAGCTCCCAATCCCGAATCCCCCTCCCACCTCCCACCCCACAACGTCTCTCTGGATCATCCCCGTACACCAGCCCCAAGCGTCCTGCATCCTGTATCAAACATAGACTGGTGATTCGTTTCTTACATAATAGTATATATTCTTCAATGCCATTCTCCCAGATCATCCCGCCCTCTCCTACTCCCTCTGAGGCCAAAAGTCCATTGTCTATGTCTGTGTCCTTTTGTTGTCTCACATACAGGGTCATCATTACNAAAACACTCTCTGACATAAATCACAGTAGGATCCTCTATGATCCACCTCCCAGAATACTGGAAATAAAAACAAAAATAAACAAATGGGATCTAATTAAAATTAAAAGCTTCTGCACAACAAAGGAAACTATAAGTAAGGTGAAAAGACAGCCTTCTGAATGGGAGAAAACAATAGCAAATGAAGCAACTGACAAACAACTAATCTCAAAAATATACAAGCAACTTATACAGCTCAACTCCAGAAAAATAAACGACCCGATCAAAAAATGGGCCAAAGAACTCAATAGACATTTCTCCAAAGAAGACATACGGATGGTTTTATTTTGTATTTAATTTTAGGCATTTTAAAGTTTTCAACAGTGTAGAAACAGATTATGTATTTTTATTATTCAAATTTCAAAACTCTAGAAAGTTCCTAACATCAAAGTCTTGGTTTCATTCCTGAATCTTCCCCACATAGCTCTTATCCATACAAACATAACTCCTTGTAGGAGTGAGAAGCTACACTTTTATCTCATTCCCAACATACACATTTGCTGTATATAATTACTTTCATTAGGTTTTTTTTTCTTTATTTTTGGAAATATTACCAAATCCACTCTTGCCTTTTCTTCCACAAAACATCTAAATACATATTGCTTAATGTATACTATTGTACTCTTTGTTTTTATCCCTTAAGAATACAGTTGACTCTTAAACAATATCAGAGAGGGAGGTAGAAGTAGTTAGGGGCACTGAATCTCTATCCAGTTGAAAATATCAATGGTTACAGAGAAAGTAGTGGCAATCCACTCCAGTACTCTTGCCTGGAAAATCCTATGGACGGAGGAGCCTGGTAGGCTGCAGTCCGTGGGGTCGCTAAGAGTCGGACATGACTGAGCGACTTGACTGACTTTGTTTCCATGGTTTCAACCAAACACAGATCCTATAGTATTGTTGAAAAATAGTCAGTGTATAAGGCACCTGCATAGTTCAAATCTCCGTTGTTCAAGGGCCAACTGTATATCCTGGAAGCCTATCCACACCATTCCATGGACATCACCTCCATCCCTCATCGCCTAACAAACGTAGCAGGATGCATAAGCACAATGATAAGCAGCTTGCAGCCTCAGCTCATGAATTCCCACAAGAGCCCCCCAAAGAGGCTGCACTGAGCTGGGTAACACAGATCTCCATTTCATTCATAGTTCAAAGACTCATTCACTCAGCTGCTGGTAATGTTGGCAGCCCACACTTCTTAGTGAAGTCCATCTTCAGGACTCGCCTTTGGCAGAAGGGCCCCATGTGACAACCCTTCCTAAAGCTTGGTTGGTGCACAAGTTCACCTGCAAACCTGCCACCCCAACTAGAAAGGATTCCAGTGGGAGGGGGACTATACTCCTCCAGCACTCTCATTATAATTGGCCAAGACCTTTACTGTGACTTAATTACACTTAAACCTGCCCCCCCTCAATTCTGCCTTTTTCTTTTACATTCCCCTCCTCCCTCACAGCACTGTGCAAGAAACTCCCTACACATAGTTCTGTTGGAGCTTCTGTTTCCCAAGGAGCCTAAACCTGTGACATATTATGGAGGATGTTCCATTATGATCTTAATTTTACAGATGAAAAAAACTAATACAAATAATACACGAAAAAATTAATACTATGCAGTCCATGGAATTCTTCAGGCCAGAATACTGGAGTGGGTAGCCATTCCTTTCTCCAGGGGATCTTCTTGACCCGGGATCTCTGGCCTTGCAGGCAGATTCTTTACCAGCTGAGCTACTAGGGAAGCCCAATACATACCTTAGGCAGTAATTGCCCCAAAGCATCACATAGAAAATGTAGAGCCTGGATTCATACCCATGATTTTCTGCATTGTTTATAGCCACTCCACAACACAAACTGCTCCACTGAATCTAAGCAACCGTTCCCTCCTTCTGTCCTGAAACACTTCAATTTCTTCTGATAGAACTTTGTCTTCCCCTTTCACTCCATCCGGTCTGCAAGCAGAGTGCTCTTTCAAAACCTCAAGAGATCACTCCTGCACAGAAAAGCCTTAAGCACATTCTTAAGAAAGAGCGGGAAAAAAAAAAAAAACCCAAAAAACAAAAAAACTGTTTTGTGGCACACTGAGCTCTCCATTTGTTAGGGAATGAATTGCCTGCCCTGGAAATCATATTTTGAAGTCCTAACCCCCAGTGTACATGGAGATAGTGTTTTGAGGAGGATATTAAAGTTAGCAGAGCTCATAAGGCTGGCTTATAATTTAATAGGCACAAAGCCCAGTTCACATGAGCACATGGTGGCCATTGGCAAGCCATGAGGAAGACTTTCACCAGACCCTGACCATGGAAGCATCCTGATTCTGGACTTCAAGATTTGAGAATGATGAGAAAATACATTTTGTTGCTTATGTGCTCAGCCGTGGTATTCTGTACAGCAGCCTGAGCAGACTGAGACACCATTATTTGGTCTCTGCATCTTCTTCAAGCTTCATTTCTCCCACTCCTTCCACTGTTCTCCACTCACCTGGGCTTGTAATGCCCTGTCACTCTTCATCTAGTAACTCCACCAGCTTCATCCAAATAGCTGACTCTTAAGCTTTATTCTCACCTTAAAAATGAACCATATGAAGTAGACTTTCCTGAGCCCCCTACTTAGGTCACCTGTGTTTATTGATTCAGTTCAGTCATTCAGTCACGTCCGACTCTGTGGCCCCATGGACTGCAGCACGCCAGGCTTCCCTGTTTATTGATTAGTCCTCATAGTATCTTCCTAACTCATGTCTAATGCTCACCAATGTTGTGATTACTGGGATTTTTGTATTGTCTTTGATTGACTTTTTGTTAAAATATAACCTACACAGAGAAGAGGCGTAAATCATAAGGGCATTCCTCCAAGAATGCTCACAAAATGAACACACTAGTGTAAACAGCATCCTGATTATTTTTAAAATGGGACATGATCACATCCAAGAAGCCTCCTTGGGTCCTCTTTCATTTACTCTTGCCTCACCTATCCCCTTGGACAGAGGAGGCTGGTGGGCTACAGTCCACGGGATTGCAAAGAGTCAGACACAGCTGAGCATCAGACACAACTTGCTTGCCAGGACCGGAAGTCTGCTTTCTCACATCATTGTATGACTTTGTAAAGGGCTTTTAATTTACTTCTGCTAACCTTCGTATCCCAGGATTCATTTTCTTTTAACTTTTCAATTAGGGTGAGGAACAGGAGAGGGCCTCCTCGGAGATGGGGAGTGCAGAAGTGCAGGGGCAGCTATGTCGCTGCTCACAGGCATCCTCGCTAACTGCTGGCTCGCCTCCAGTCTGCCAGGCAGCAGCCTGTTCAGTACCTGAGCCAGCTCCCCTACACCCTCCTTCAGCCTCTCCAGCTTCTGAGTCAAGTGTGCATACTTAGTTTTGGGATGAGGAGCCCTGGATTCTGCAGCACTGCTGTATACCGATGTCAAAGGCAACCAAAAACATGGCATGGATTTCAGTCCACGCTCTGGGGCTCTGGATCATGGATCATGCTTCCAGCTGGTTCTTTCTTCCTCCTACTTTAAATCCATTTTCCCATCTGCCTGCCCTCAGACCCCAAGCTCCAGCACCAGCCTGCTGAAGTCTGCTTCCATAATGAGGCAAATTGACATCTCTGTAAGAAATCATATGTATTTATCTATATATATGTACCAGAGAAGGCAATGGCACCCCACTCCAGTACTCTTGCCCGGAAAATCCCTTGGTGGAGGAGCCTGGTAGGCTGCAGTCCATGGGGTCGCTAAGAGTCAGACACTAGTGAGCAACTTCACTTTCACTTTTCATTTTCACGCATTGGAGAAGGAAACGGCAACCCACTCCAGTGTTCTTGCCTGGAGAATCCCAGGGACAGGGGAGCCTGGTGGGCTGCCGTCTATGGGGTGGCACAGAGTTGGACATGACTGAAGTGACTTAGCAGCAGCAGCATACATACATACATGTACATCCTAATTCATATACATACATACATGCCTAGGACTTTCCTGGTAGCACAGAAGTAAAGAATCTTCTTGTAATGCAGAAGACTCAGATTTGACCCCTGGGTGAAGATCCCCTGGAGAAGGGAATGGGAACCCATTCCAGTTCCCATTGGTTTCTGGAATGGGTTTCTGGAATGGGTTCCTCTTGCCTGGGAAATCTCACTGACAGAGGAGCCTGGCGGGCTACAATCCGTGGGGTCACAAAGAGTCAGACATGACGTAGTGACTAAGCAACAACAACATATACATAAATGTATATATATATATACATTTGTTTGTATGTATGTAAAGTTTCTGCTTTCTGATTGAAATTTGTAATTATTCATTTAGCCATTATAGTCCAACCCAGTGTGTAAGCTCCACGATGTCAGGGATTATTCTTCATTCTCTTGTACCTAAAAATAGCCCAGATACGTGGCAGTGACACTATTGTGAGGTATGAATGGTGCCCTCCACAATGTGGCAACATTACATAAGCTTCCTCCTCCTCTGGTCATATCAGCATTGGGTCTCTCTCTCACACACACATGCTCTAATATGGAGAATGGACAATCTTGCAATGAGATTATCACTAGAAATCAGCTAATGACTAGGAATTCTCTCTGTGGAAAACAAAATTAATCTTTAGAGATTTGTGATTATCTATCCTTTAACCCTTATAATAAAATGTTGTGGAAAATAAAATCATAGTTTCAAAAATCCTCAATTATATCCTTACAACATAATTACTTGGATTGGCCCTGTAAAAATAAGACAAAGTTATTTTGCCTGTAAATCTCTTTCAGAGCCTCCTCTCCCAATTCTACTTTCATCTCCTATGAATAATTCAAAACTTTCTTATTTTCATCAGTCCAAATCTTACCTATGCTTCCTAGAATCTCTTTTCACTTCTCTCTCTAAACTACAATCAGTGGTTAATTAGATTAAATTACCATATGCCCAAAGAACTATCATGTTACTCAGTATACCATATAGCTACAGCTATGGCTTGTTTAGTTGTCTAATTTCCCACTTGTCCTTGAAGATGAACAAATTCCTTATTCTTTTTAGTACTCTTCAGGCATATTTCTTGAGAAATATGCATTAAAAAAAAATAACCAAAAAGTAAATAGATTCTAATCCAGGTAAATATCCTTAGACTCAAGTGAAATATCAAGAATTCCTTATTCATATCACCTGGAAGAATATCCCAGAACAAAATAAAGTAAGCTCATTTTCTAGAATTTATCCTTAAAACAGTGATATCTCAATATTTTCACATGCTTCTTCCTTTTTGGTCCCACTGGAGTCGTTCCGATCACTTGTATTTAATTTTTCCTTCTGTTCTGGAACCCTACAAATACTGGAAGGACCTTTCTCATATGAACCATATGTTGATGATAGTACTTGTTGACATCATCTGTCCATGTAGAAAATGTCATTCATTACCAGTGACATAATTTTTCCATTACATGAGGTCTTTCTGAAGTCAAACCTTTATGGTTTCTGGGACATTCAGATTATTCATAGCCGCAAGAATTGAATTGGCCCTGGTAATCGCATAGCCCACTTCTAATGATCTTCCAAACCACTCTCTGTCTTCTCATTCCAATGGTGGAAACTCTTGTAGAGAAGACAGTTGTTCACAATGAGGCTCTAGCCATACTGCCCCCTCTTCCTCTGAGTCAAGATTTCTCAAGGCCTATATCTAATTACCCTCACTACAGTTGTTCAGTTCCTAAGTAGGGTCTGACTCTGTGATCCCATAGACTGTAGCTTGCCAAGCTCATCTGTCCATGGGATTTCCCAAGCAAGAATACTGGATTGGGTTGCCATTTTCTTTGCCAGGGGATCTTCCCAACCCAGGGACAGAACCCCCTTCTCCTTTGTCTTCTGCAACTGGCAGGTGGATTCTTTACCACAGAGCCACCAGGGAAGCCTTTCCCCTTATTACAGATTTTCTACCAATCTCCTCTTCCGAAGTCCAAGTTGCAGATTATTGTGTGTCTTTTTACTATCGTCATGAAGGTTATTTTTAGAATTTTGGCAAAGCTGACTTTACTTGTGGAGGTTGTGTGTGCTGTAAAGACTATTAGGTTCAGGTTGAGAGACAATATAATGACTAAATCCCAGAGTGACATTTGCAGATAGAGAGAAACAATATCTAAATATGCTGCTTTAGAATACAAGAACTCAGAGAAGAAGATCAGTTGAGCAAATGTGCACTTCATGAGAAGAGAATTAGTAGCACCTCACAACTTTGTCATTAGCCCATAGTTTATCTTTGTAGGGCTGAGCATCCCCCTTGGTCCAGCCATGAGAATCATTTGTCCTTTTTGCTTCTTGTGTATCTCATCCTTATAATGCACATGTAGAAGAAACTAATATTTTAAAATACTTTTCTTGTAGGGCTAAACTTGAGAGGTTTCCGAAGAAAAATCAAGGTTAGATGAAAGAAAAGTAAACAAAGAATTTAAGCTCATTACTATACAGGATCCCAACTTCCTATAGGAAAAACGCAGACATGTCTGTTTTTAATTAAAGCAGAAAAGGTAAGAGAGTGATTAAGTCTCCTTGGGTTAGAATATTTTGTGTCCCACTTTTAGATAAATTGTGGATTTTATGTCCAAGTGACTCAATAGTCTAACAAAACCACCTTACTTTAAAATCTTTCTACTCTTAATTGTCCTGGTTATAACATCCCATTTTCTTTTTTTAACTAATGATCATAAAATAAATTTTTCTGTTAAAACTTGATGCCTTTAGTCATGAATGCTTTATTACTATTTAAGGACTTCTCAATAGTTAAATTTGGTTATTAATCATTAAAATTAGTAGCTAAGAAATTGACACTTAATACCCTTATACATGCATCTCCTTGAACTCTCACGATAAAATAGGAGACTTTTTAATAATCTTTATTATGATCAATCCCATTATTGAGGATGTCATTGCTAAGAAGAAAGAATAGATTTGAAAGATAACTAGTAGAAATAATTCTATTAGCAAAGGAGAACATGTTTAGATCAGTCAGTCACTGAGACAGAGTAAGACCTTTTGAGAGATAAAGAGACAAACCTGAAACAGGAAAAAAAAGATAAAACTGGAATTTCTTGCACTATTTTAGCCACATAATAAGGAAAGACAAAAACATAGAAGGGACTTGAGCAAGCTAATTGTACATCTTTCTACTCTTAGTTGTCCTGGTTATAACATCCCATTTTATTTATTTTTTACTAATCATCATAAAATAACAGCAGTTAAAAAGACATATGGATTCCATAAAGTCTAGCTCTCTCCAACTTATGAGACAATCTGAGGAGTATTTGAGAGGAGTTTTGCTGTCGATAACTGATGATGTTATTGAATGAGATGTGACTGGCTTGCTTGAGAAAAAATGAACGGAAAAGCAGAAAAAGTCCTGATTGGTTTACAATTGGTTCTCCATCATCTGTGTTCCAGCACACAAATGGGGAAAAAAACCCTTATGTACACAATGCTTAAGCTGAACCTATATGTTTAAAAGATACTTTAGATATTATTGAGCTTTACTTCTCCCCCCTAGTGCTAGTCACTCTTGAAAAGTGAATCATTTAGTTATGCATACACCTGGTATCAACTGTTCGGCATCAATACTTGGAAGAGAACCCAGAAATCAGGGATCTTAGGCAAGAAGAATTCTCTCTTTCTCAGCGAAATAAATTAGAGCTCAGAGAAATTCCAAGCTGTCTGCTTCTTTTATTGTTCTGTATGTTCTTCATATTACCCTTGAGGACTATAGAACTGAAAGCAGAATATGACTGATTCATTGACCAAGTGAACAAATGAATGGAGTTAAGTAACTGACTCAGGTCTCCAACTGAGAAAATTAGAATCAAAACTCAGGTCCTTGGCTTCTATTTTTTTTTTTTATAATCACTGAATCACAGTGTTATGAATGTGTTAGATTGTCCCACACAGTTTTATTATAATGAGAAAAATAATAAAGAGCAAATAATCTAAAAATTACAGGCAACAGAAAACCCACCAACATGAGTTCTTATAACAAGAACTTCAGAGGTAGAGTAACTTCAGGATGGATTATTTCAACTGCTTGCCTGGTGGCTCAGAGGGTAAAGTGTCTGCCTGCAATGAGGGAGACCTGGGTTCAATCCCTGGGTTGGGAAGATCCCCTGGAGAAGGAAAAGGCAACCCACTCTGGTATTCTTGCCTGGAAAATCCCTTGGACGGAGAAGCCCAGTAGGCCACAGTCCATAGGGTTGCAAAGAGTCAGACACAACTGAGAGACTTCACTTTCACTATGTCAACTGCTCAGTCACATCTATGGGACTCAAGTACTTTCCACATTTCTGCTCAGCTAGTCTGATCATGTGGACTCATCCTATGACCACACCTCAGCTGCAGCAGATCCAGCCATCATGCAGTTGCAAAAAGCAGGGAAAAAAAGAAGGAGAAATTGTCCATGACTTGAGCACCTTTTTAAGAAGAAGAGTAGCTTTCCTCGAAGTCTCCAGTCAATGAGGCTTTAGATCACTGATCAGAATCGCATCACATTCCTCTCTCTAAATAAATCAGTGACAATCAGGGAAACAAACTGGGATTTGCTTTAGGTTGATCAAGATTCAGTCCTAGGGTGAGGAAATATTGGTTCCTCTGGAACTTTGTACCTCCTGATACCAGAGCAAATTTAGCAATCTATAGTTTTTGTCACTTTGGTCTTCCAACATTTGCACCCTGCTGGACCAGAAAAGAAGTAGGCACTAGAGCAATTTGAAGTAATCAGTCTAATTTCTTCAACACTCTCCACCAGAAGAGTGGAAGAAAATGAATTCAAGAAGCAAGATAACTCACTTGCTTGACAGACTACATCTAGGGCATTTGAGCTTAACCTATAATATTTGGTTTATCGGTTTGTGGTAGAGACATCAAATTTTCCCTAGGTACAAAACAAAAAAGCACTTTCAAAAGAAACTCTTCCTCTATGATTTAGTTTATGATATTTGACATCCATTAAAGAAGAATCCATAATAAAATGAAAATACTGCTGGAGGTCTGGTGCTCTGTATGTATAAATGGAGCTATATTACATTATAGTTAAACAATAACAGTATCATATCATCGATTCAAAAATATGTTTCCCTTCTCATTTGTGGCCCTTCCAATTCTTAAAGTTTACCAACATTTCCTTCCAATGTGTTTCCCATCTCAAAGGATCCTGTGATTTAGACAATAGCCAGCAGAGGACATGAGTAATGACACTGTGAATTAAGGATGGGGCAGCTGCCGGATCACACAAAGAGATTCTTTGTGGGCATGTTACTACATGTACAAGGAACTTTACAAATCCATGATTTGTTAAGCTAATTGACTCTTTCTATGAGTGTAATTATAACTCATGGTTAAGCTAAGACATAACCAAGGGTTTAAGCCAATCTAGGGCAGTTGAAGGCAAAGTTACCATGTGCTATTGTTAGGATCAACATTTGTAGCATTCAGCAAGGCTGAACCTTAGCAAAATAATCGGGCTGCTGGATGCGTCCTAGCGTCCTCATGCCCTCCTGTTTTCCATGCTCCCTCCATAGAGGGTTTAGTGCCCTATTCACTTGCTCATACAGTTCCAATCTAGCAGGCCTGATATCCCTGATCCATGCTTGTTTCTTGGTTCCCAAATTTCTATTCATTGAAAATGTATCTATTCAATTATATTCTTTTCTAATTTTAAAACGAGATAAATACACTAGCTTGTGCAAAAATGGCTAGTGAGAAGTTGTTGTATAACATAGAGAGCTCAGTCCGGTGCTGTGATGACCTAGATGGGTAGGATAGGGGAGTGAGATCCAAGAGGGAGGGGATATACGTATACAAATAGCTAATTCACTTCACTGTACAGCAGAAAGTAACACAACATCTTAAAACCATTATACTGCAATTTAAAAACAAAAATAAATAAAATTAAAAATTGGGCTTCTCTGGTGGTTCAGTGGGAAGGAATCCACTGGCCAATGCAAGAAATGTAGGTTAGATCTCTGATCTAAAAGGATCCCCTGGAGAAGGAAATGGCAACCCACTCCAGTATTCTTTCCTGGGAAATTCCCTGGAAAGAGAAGCCTAGCAGGCTATAGTCCATGGGGTTGCTGAGAGTCAGATTCAACTTAGCGACTGAACAACAACAAAATTAAAAATTTGGTTGTTTGTCTTTTTATTATTGAGTTCAAAAAATTCTTTATGTATTTTAGAATATGGAATATATTTTATATATAGAATATATAAGCAAGAACAAGGGCTTCCTAGATGGCACTAGTGATAAAGAATCCATCTTCAAACCCCTTAGTATAGCAGGATGACAATTAAAGGCTATTGCAACAATCTGTGCAAGAAAAAATGGTGGCTGGAACTAAGGTAGGGTAGTAGAGATGATAAGTCATAGGATTTTGGATCTATCTAAAGTGAGAACCAGCATGCTGCCCTAATGGAACTGAAATGCTACAGAAGAAAGAAGAGAAACATGATTGATTCAAGGGGTTTACCCTCAACAACCAATTTCCCATCAACTGAAACTGAGAAAAGTACAGTTCTAGAAAATCTGGAGAGCATATCAGGAAATATGTTTTAGACATGAGATGAGTTTCAGAAAGAAATCCAAGTGGATATGTTGAGTAGTTGCTGCATTCATGAATCTGAAGCTCAGAGGTGAGGTTTCAGCCAGGAAGATCATTGGTATGTAGACTATAAACTCTGCTTTAAAGCTATACAACCGTATTACTACTTCATTCTATGCTCATGCTAAGTTTAAGGGTTTTTGTCTTTCTATGTGACATTTTGGAACTTCTGCCATTTTCCCACCACTTCACAGAAATATACATACTGTTGAGTAATTTATCAGCAATTATATCTGTTGACGTTCCAGCTGTTACTTAGAGTATCTTCCTCTCTCTCTCAAAATCAGAAAATGAGAATAAAATGACACCTGACCACCTTGCCAACTCAGCACAACCGGGGACAGCAAGTGTCCAACTCAGGGAATGTGCATCCAACTGGTGGGATAAGTACTGAGACATCAAGTAATTATAATTAAATTTTTTTCAATTAATTGATCTCTTAATTTTATTTTTGGCTGGACTGGCTCTTCATTCCTGAGTGAGGACTTTCTCTAGTTGCAGCGAGCAGGGGCTACTCCCTAGTGGCGGTGCATTGTGGTGGCTTCTCTTGTTGCAGAGCGCGGGCTCTGGGGCGCATGGGCTCAGTAGTTGCAGCTCATGGCCTCTAGAGTGCAGGCTCAGTGCTTATGGCCTAGCTGTTTCACTGCACATGAATCTTCCAAGACCAGGGGTGGAGCCCATGTGCCCTGCATTGGCAGGCAGATTCCTAACCACTGGACCACCAGGGAAACCCAAATTATTATAATTTTTAATTGTAAAAGGCTTTTGAATATTTAGAAAAATATATTTAAAAGAATGTGAAAGAATCATATTTTTAAATGATTAAACATTCCTTTCAACCAGACTCTTTGAAACAACTTTAGACACCATTTTGTGCTTCGGAAAAGACTTTAGCACTTCGAAAACATCACATAGTCTGAAATGTGTCTAAGACATAGACACAGAAGAGGGTTTGTATTGATCTGGGTCGGGAGCAGTAACTATAATGAAAGCTGAATTTGGTTAACCATCCAACATAAACAACACAAACCTTTTCTATCATACTCTAGGAGATTTGAATTTTAAAAGAGTCACACGTATGTTTCTCATTAGTGTATTATTCTGGGCTTCTATGTGTAGAATTGGTGACACAAAGATGAAATTTCAGTGATATTACCTTCTCAGCTTTCTTAATTTTATTTCTTTAGAATTGGAGGGGACCAACTGTGACAAGACAACTTGAAACTTCTTTGTTGCTTGGTTATATTCTTCTGGGCCTTCCTCATTTTCAAAAACACAAATTGTAGTTAGTGATCGATAGTTGTTCCTGGTATTCAGGCAACAATTTATATGTTCTTCTGTACCTTGTGCATTGAAATAACATTCTTAACTTCCTTTTAATCAATTAAAGTGGCTTCAGGGCCTTGTTCTATGATTTGTGATGAATAAAGCAAACCTTTTCTGGTAAAAGTGGGGTGATATACTTCCTTCTGGAACAGCTGTAGATGGCTGTTGGCAAAAAGCCTGGTACCATGTTTTTAACATGGAACTTATAGAGTTTTCATTTTGCAATATCACTGAAGTATTTGTTTTTAAAAGATTGACAGAAAGCTTGGAAACAGATGTCATTTTCAGTTTTAGTTCACAGCTTCCTGTTCTCTTGCATAAAACACCAAAAAATATGATCAGCTCTGTGAAGAAGAGGGTGTTTCTATATTGTTTTGATTTTACTTTTTATTTTTATAGCAATTATAGATTCAAAAGAGGTTGCAAAGGTAGCATGTATACCTCTTAGTTTCACCCAATGGTTTACATCTGACAGAGCTAAGCTAAGTTGCTCAGTCGTGTCCGACTCTTTGCGACCCCATGGATTGTAGCCTATCAGGCTCCTCCATCCATGGGATTTTCCAGGCAAGAGTGGTGGAGTGGATCGCCATTTCCTTCTCCAGGGGATCTTCCTGACCCGGGAATCGAACCTGGGTCTCCCACATTGCAGGCAGACGCTTTACCATCTGAGCCACCAGGGAAGCCAGTATGGTACAATATCTAAACTAGGGATTTGATATTGTTGATGCAATGTGTATGATCATTTTATTGTTCTATGCCATTTCATTACATAGGTTTCACTTCAGTTCAGTCACTCAGTCATGTCCGACTCTTTGCAACTCCATGGACTGCAGCACGCCAGTCCTCCCTGTCCATCACCAACTCCCGGAGTTTACCCAAACTCATGTCCATTGAGTCAGTGATGCCATCCAACCATCTCATCCTATGTCGTCCCTTCTCCTCCTGCCCTCAATCTTTCCCAGCATCAGGGTCTTTTCAAATGAATCAGCTCTTTGCATCAGGTGGCCAATGTATTGGGAGTTTCAGCTTCAGCATCAGTTCTTCCAATGAACACCCAGGACTGATCTCCTTTAGGATAGACTGGCTGAATCTCCTTGCAGTCCAAGGAACTCTCAAGAGTCTTCATGTAATTACCAGAGTGGGCATTATTAAAAAGTTATAATATCCTAGTGGTTTTTTGTTTTTTTTTTTAAATTTTAGTTGAGTCAATGTTTACATACGTACGTAAGGAGTGTCCCTCCAGAGAGGTGACTTAAGAGACAACATAAGAGACTTCTCACCTCAAACCATGTTCACTGTCTCCTACTACCTTTGTAAGTGACAGAGAGGGTAACATGAGAGGTTTTCCTGCTGGAGAAGGTCCCTCATGCTCTCTCCACCCAGGCAAGGTTCATTGCCTCTGCAAACTGACCCATTCCACCCATGCCCTACTGAAACACAGGCATCTTGTTCTTGGCTGACCAAAAAGTACTTCTTCCGCTTGAAGTTAAAAGATGTAACTTTTTTCACTGTAAAAAGGGATATATACCAAAGTGGAAGTTTGAATGAGATAAAGCATAAGGGCCTATTTTCACTAGTTTCATGGCTTGTAGCTCTGGCCATGTGTGTCTTGGCACATGGTGTGCTGGCTTTAGAGGTGGAAGGCACAAACCACTTCTTGTTGGGGAAGTGACACAAACTTAATCAAGAAAAATATTGTCCTGAGTCTCCCCTATTCAAATCCCTTGGGTAGAACAGGGATTTGTTCCTGTAAATACAATATAACGGCCAAAGTGTTCAATGCATAGTTTATGTTCATTTATGTTCAATACCCAGCAATATACCTTGAAAACTTCTGAGCTAGAATGTAGAGAATCCAGTTAGCTTTGTTAATATTTGAACATATATATTTCCCTGTGAAATATATACTTGCAGCATAAACAAATTTTAAGCCATATTTGAATATGCTTCACTTTGCAGTTTGAATATTTCCATTGTGTCATGAATATGGCATATTTCAATATTTTGAATAACAGAGGACAGAAAACAGAATATTTGATTTGCGTGAGCCTGCTATGTGTGTATATTGCTTTCTCAGATAGAGTATGCCTATCCTGGTGACCCAATTAGAAATATGCTGAAATAATCGACAGTAATTTGGAGAGTCAGTGAACCAAGGGATCTGTAAGTAATAGCAAAGCTGATTCAATACTAGTGTTTGCCTCAAGATTGCCCCATGTCCTACGCAAGTGCTGTTCAAAATTTTAAACTACCTCAGGCTAAAACCTGTTAAATCCATTGTCAGTTCATTTGCAAATTCTTCTCTCTCCCTAACCTGAAAATGTTTGAGTTTGTTAATCCATTTAGTCAGCAGTTGACTGTGGAATTTTTGCTTACCTTAGGCAAACTGGAAATTGCCTACTCTTTCCAAATCCCATCCGTTGACTCACACACCGGTCATTTTGCATTTTGTTCCCAGTAATGCTTTGTGTGGGGAGGGGAGGAGCGGCCACCTGCTCTGTCTCTGTGGTAAAGTCAGACTTGCATTTAGAACATGCCCTGATTTAATAACAATAACCATTCTATCCAAATCTGCTGTGAGACTCTGATGACATTCTGGTTCAAATTAGTTGGTGAACCAACTATTCAGAGGTTGTCAGAGTGCTGAGGCTGTGACTAAAGTCATTTCTTCTTCAAGCTCCTTGGAGGCCTCATAATGAAGTCTCCTGGTTGGAGGAGAGGAGAAAATCTATTTTGAGGTGTTTAGAAAAGATAATGTTGCAGGTGCCAGCACGCACAAATGGAATTCCAATCATATTGTGTCTGAATAGGCCAAAAAAATGAAAAAGTAGATGTATTAAAACAATTCCCTTGCTCACAATCATCTATTGCACCTGTCGAGTTAATGTGGTCTATTAGCATCCCCAAATCATTAGTATTTTAATAAAGACCCGATCCCTGGTATGGTTAACACTAACTTAGTTGGTAAATGCTGTTTATTTTTTACTCCACCATCATCAGCCTCTACAAAGCTGTTAATTTATGTTGCCTATGGCTTTATTGTTCTCCTGAATGCCATGAATTAATCTAAGAATCCAGAAAAATGGTCCTTGTCGTGGATACTCATAATAATGTATTTATTAAGAGGGCATTTTAAATATACACTAAGTTGAACAGTAGGGAACAAATACTCCATTAATACCTACTTTTAAAAGCAGGATTACCTTACCGTAATCTAAATATATATCAGTACGCACTATAATAAAGCCCTTGGCTAATAAAGTACAAATGTCTTCTAAGTTGTCTCTCTGCTTTGACAATCGCTTCCTTCCACTATCATCTCAGTGGAGCAGTGAACACAAGTCTTTCAACATATAAATCAAATCACCTTACTCTGTGCCCAGTGATTATTTCACTTAGAAGTAAAACTAAAGTCTTCAAATGCCCTACAAAGACTTTCTGGTCCTACTATTTCGCTGACCTTGCCACTCTAACCCCCGCCCACCTGCTCCTTACTGACTACTTCTCTGGCCTTAGAGCACTTACACTGACTTTGTGTGTGTGCAGCATGTGTACAGTTTGGTATATTCTCCTGCTCTGCATTTTCAAAGCAACTCCTTCAAGTCCTCGCTCACCTCTTAACATGAGATACTTTGCCACACTATTTATCATCAGTCCCACCTCAGGACATCTGTTCTGCCTTATGCTATTTGCTTTCTTCTTTTCTTCGATAGCCCTTATCTTCTTTTGGCATGCTGTATGAGTAGTTAGTGTACCAAATAATTCTCAAGAGTTTTTAAGCTTTTATGTTAATTGTAAGCTCACAAGTCAGCCTACCTCCATTGCATGGTTGCTGGCAGAACACATCAAACTGGGTCAGAAAAAAAGGGTTTTATTATGTATAGGACACGAGCCACATGAATAGCAGCATATTTGCATTTCTCGTTGCCCTAAGTCCCATGGGGGTGACATGGATGGGACCAGATGGATGCCTGCACACCCACTGGATATAAAAAATAAACTGTGAGCTTAAAGAACCATGTGTAATAAGCATGTCTACCCTTTGTTCCAGAGGGAGATACTATCTCTATCTTCCAAAGTAGTTCATGGTACGAATATTCTTACTAATGACAACCAGGAAAAAAGACAGTCAAAGCCTTATTAGGAAGATGTGCAGTAACAAAAGTGATCCATGAAGAAGGACTTCTCAACTATAATATTTACAGTTTGTTATATGTTTTCCCCAATGTAAATTCCCTGAGGGATTTTATGTCTTCACAGATGTACTCAATAGGCATGAAAAAATAATTTCGATCATGTTTGTTTCAATCAGAAATCCCCAAATCTCCAGCTTGCTCTGACTTCAGTCAGCTATCTCCACATTCATTTTCTCAGCCATGAAATGAGAGTAGTAAGTAATGCCTCTCTAATGCCGTGTGGTAAGAACTTCCCTGGTAGTCCAGTGGATAAGACTCCAAGCTTCCAATGCAGGGGTCCTGGTTCAACCCCTGGCCAGGGAACATGCCACAACTAAAAGATGTTAAAAAACAATTTAACGCTAAACATTTGGCCATCTGATGTGAAGAGCCGACTCATTGGAAAAGACCCTGATGTTGGGAAAGACTGAAGACAAAAGGAGAAGAGGGCAGCGGAGGACAAGTTAGATAACATCACTGACTCAAAGGTCATGAATTTGAGGAAACTCCAGGAGATAGTGCAGGACATAGGAGCCTGGCATGCTGCAGTCCCGGGGGTCTCAAAGAGTCATACATGACTTGGCAACTGAACAACAGCAACAACAACGAATTATATGTATTGGGATCCTCCATGGACAGGATATGGAGTCTCATCTCAGGTCTTACTTTGACCATATGTGACTCACAAATTTATTTTGCTAGCCCTGAAAAAAGGTCTGGGTACTTCGTCTCTACTATTCTTTCTTACCTCATAGGCATGAGCAAAAAAACTGAATTTTGGTTGATCTTCTTAAACTTGTTGGTCATCTTTAAGTTTCCCTTAACGCAGTAAATGACAATTCCTTTCATTTATTTGTGCAAGTCATAATTCATGACTTATCTTTACGTCTTCCTTTTCTCTCAACCCATCCCACCCTCGTATTCCATCATTTATCACTTCTTGTTAATTTCACCTCCTAAATATCTTTAGTTCTTTCACTTTTTCCATCTCTATTGATAGGAACATGAATCCAAGGCCAGTGAGTCCCAACTGTTTCAGATCAATGTATCCTACAAAATATTTTATAATACTTCCTTTAAAATACAGAACAAATTCACATATAATATAACCAAACTTACACACAAAATTTGTAAATAAAATAAAAATATCTTAATTGTAATATGAATTTGAAATAGAGGAAATTATATAATAACAATATGTCTTTCAACACGTAAAAATCAGGCATGGCTAGACCAAAAAACCACACAATGTTGTCAGACATTTGCACCTAAATAATCATTCCAGATTTGAAAGGTAAAAAGGCAGGCAGATACAGGTCCTTGCATTGGACTCTAAAACCAGGGACAGCATTCTCTTCAGCCAGATGATTTTACAAACTGGCCAAAATGTAGCAACTTTTGAAACAAACTAAAATACAATTATGTTTCCATTTACATAGTGGATTCATTCCTGGAAACTTTAGTGTATACTTAAATCATGCAAAAATACTGTGTATTTATATCTAAAACTGAATTCGATTCTAGAGAGCTTTTTCATTTGTATGAAAGTATGTGCTTTTTTACAGGGCCATTCTCAAGTTTTGTGAGACCCAGACAATTGTCCTTTTAAATATACTGCATGTTGCAAAATACACCTAGTAAACCTGGACCCCACTTACCAATCAGTGCCAGTAGCCAAAAAACAAAACAGAATAAGAGAACTGTCATTAATTTCCAAGTTGCCTGGGAAAGTGCATAGCACTTCCATTGAGAACTGATGCTATACCCTAACTTACCTTTGTTCTTCATTAGTTATCCTCCTAATAGTCTTTTCAGCTTCATTTCTGTTCCATCTAGCTTAGTTATGGGGGCTTCCCAGGTGGCACTAGCGNAGTTGCCTGGGAAAGTGCATAGCACTTCCATTGAGAACTGATGCTATACCCTAACTTACCTTTGTTCTTCATTAGTTATCCTCCTAATAGTCTTTTCAGCTTCATTTCTGTTCCATCTAGCTTAGTTATGGGGGCTTCCCAGGTGGCACTAGCGGTAAAGAACCAGCTTGCCAATGCGGGAGAAGTAAGAGATGAGGGTTCAGTCTCTGTGTTGGAAAGATCCCCTAGAGGAGGACATGACCACTCACTGCAGTATTTTTACCTGGAGAATCCTCCATGGACAGAGGAGCCTATAGTCCGTAGGGTCATAAAGAGTTGAACACAACTGAAGTGATTTAGCGTGTATGCATGCATTAGCTTAGTTAGAGTTGATTCGCGAAGCCAAATTTGATTATTTTACCTGTATTTGTTTTTGTTTGTTTGTTTGTTTTGTTTTGTTTTTCTCTCAGATCAACAGACCAATATGGTATGGAGATATATAAAAATTTATTGTAAGAATTGGATCATGCAGTTATGGAAACTAAGTCCCAAGATGTGCAATCAGAAAGCTAAAGGCCTAGAAGAGCTGCTGGTATAAGTTCCAGTCTGTGTCCAAAGGCCTGAGAACCAGGATAGTTGATGATGAAGCAGGCAGTCGCAAGGAGAGTCACCTTTTTTGTTCTATTCAGGCCTCCAACAGGTAGGATGAGGCTGACCCAGTATTGAAGAGGGCAATTTGCTTTACTCAGTCTATGGATTCAAATGTTAATTCCATCCAAAATACACTCAGAAACATGTTTGACCAATTATATGAGCACCCCATTATCCATTCCAGTTGATGCATAAAATTTGCCATTGTTCTGTCCATTACATAAAGTCCTAATGACCACTTCCTCCTATTAAGGTACAAAAGTTTGGCATTACTTCTAAAGCCTCATGTTTTCTAACTCTTGTCTGCTTTCAAGCCATATTTCACCATTTTGAATATTCTGTGTGCTTGAGCATGTGGACTTTTCTATTCAGTGTAAAAGCAATGATCCTTTATATCACAGCATCTGTGCATATTTATTCTATGTACTCTTTTTACCATACAATTTTCTGAGTTAACTTCTAATTATAGTTTTTCCACTTAGAAGCTGTAGCTAAGCTGTAGTTTTTTGTTTCGAATCTATAATGATCTTTCAAAAAATTTTATAAATTTTCAGTATGGCTGGATTAACATTAAAAATATTTAATTAGTAAGACTTGGAAATTAATCAACCAAACTACAAGCCAGCTACTGGAGAAGCATCCTAGGGATCCTATAAAGTGTCAATTCATTAGTGTCTATAAAGTGTCAACTCATTAGTTTTTGAATTGTGTTGTGGTCTAGGTTTGGATTATTCAGGATATTCCTTGAAAGATAGTATTGTAGTCAGAGAAGGCAAGCACTAAGAGACTTGGAAAATCAACTGTTTATCAACTCTAAGTACTTTAATAATTTAAAACCACTATGGCTGTTGAAAGTAACCCAAATTATTGTCCTATGATTATTTTACTTACCACTGGTTGATAATGGTATTTAGACTTACAGGGAACTTACCTATAGATTTCAGCAGCTTTTTCTTTTTCTTTAATTTTTATTTTTACTTTATTTTACTTTACAATACTGTATTGGTTTTGGCATACATTGACATGAATCCGCCACGGGTGTACATGAGCTCCCAAACATGAACCCCCCCTCCCACGTCCCATTCCACATCATCCCTCCGGATCATCTCCATGCACCAGCCCCAAGCATNAAAAAAAAACATCAATACAGTATACTAACATATTTATATGGAATTTAGAAAGATGGTAATGATGACCCTGTATGCAAGACAGCTTTTTCAATCAGTTCCAGTCCTGGAATATTTTGTTACAGAATAAATAGCCCTGAGTCTGCTCCTATATTACATTTTGCACAATTATTATTTTAATTTGTAAAATGATTTAATTAAACTTTTTACCAGTTCAGTGATTGTAAGTTCAGTGAAGACAGGCATTATATCTACTTTTGCACATCAAAGTATACCAGACACCCTCAAAAGTATGTGATTGTAAGTTCAGTGAAGACAGGCATTATATCTATTTTTGGACATCAAATTATATCAGACACCCTCAAAAATATGTGGTACATATTGAAGTCAATAAATATTTCCTGAAAGGATGAATGTTTTTTGTATAGTTAGCACTCAACACATCTAATTGCCTCCTCCCCCTCTTCCTTACCCCCAAGCACAACATAGCACATGTATTTATTTTAATCAATGCATATCAGCAAAATTCCAGATATTCAGCTATCCAACATTGAAGGAACAAAAATTGAAATTACATAGTAACTCTTGGAATTTCCCTCTTCAATTTGAATGTGCCAAAAATAGACTGTGGGATGGGAAGCTTATTTTCTTGATATAATTGCTTCTATTTCTGACCCTCTGAGCTTTGGGGAAGCTCAGTCCCAGATCTCAACTTTAGTTTTCTTCTCACACCAAGCCTTGTATCTTCTGTGACACTGAACATATCGTCAACTTGTATACTCACCCCAAGAGCTTCATCATGGAGGAAATGAAACTCTAGGCTAGTAAGACCTAGGGGACTTAGATTTAAATAAAGCCAGCGTAAAAGGCAATTAATGACTCTAATTATCAGTGCAAAAAAGAAGTTGTACAAAGAGGAAAATGTTTCTAAACAAAATAAAAAGAAAATGTTATGCCTGTGACCAAAATGAATATGGACACCACAAATTAAGACAAATGTTCACCATTAAGAGTCATGCCTGGTCTTCAAGTGTCATTTACATACTTTCACACCTTGAAATTTCCAAAACAAAAGAGACCTGCACTTTTTCTTGTACTCATTATCTAGTCTGCTCAGCGTTCCATGGAGTTTATGCCTCTGTGAAATTAAATATAATTGGCTTATGGAAACTAAACACAAGCCTAAAATCAAAGCACATTTAAAAAATCAAATTCAATAATTTGGTTCACACACATTCATTGACCCTATCCTGTCCACTCTGTTATCCTTTGTACTCCTGTGCGATTAAATCTAAAGATATGTTTATATGTGGTCACAAATAAATATGGTGAGAAAATTGGCCCATATGATCTCCTACTATTTCTATACTTCTATTCTTACCACATCCTCAGCCCTACTCTAGCCCTAAAGAAAGTAGAACAAGACATTCTGCCAGAATTGCCTTCTGAAGATTGCCATGAACAGAATAAAAATCTTGGCTTTTGACATAGACCAAGGAAAAACTAAATTTGAAAGAATACAGGAATACAAAACCAGAACAGTATTTTTAATCCCTAAGGTCTGGATAAAATTTGCCACATACACGAAAATGATAAAAACTGGTAGGGAAATAAAAGAAACAAACAAAAATTTGTGAGAAGGTCCTTGCACCATACTTCTCTCCTCCAATTCATTTGGGGGTGGGAAGAATATTAGAACCTTTGAATTTCATTTAGAAATCTAAGAGCACAGAAGTATGCCCTCCAACCACAGAGTCGCATACTAGGAAACTGGCAAGTTCTTTATCTTATGGAAAGAAATATTCTGTGCACCTGAGAGGAACAAAGAAGTGTTAAAGAGTCTTTCATTGCCCTCACAAAAGTTCACAGAGTTCCCCATGTCCCAGTCCAGTAATGAAAGTATCTGAATAGATGCTTCCAGGGCCTCATAGGTGGTTGGCGGCAGGTGGTAGAGAGCTGGACCTGAAGGATTGTTGTAGTCAGAAGCAGGGGACATCCCCATGAGTTGGAATGAGTTGGAATCTAGTTGGAATCTCCGTAGTTGGAATCTGCAGAGTAGGTGAGATGAAATATAGCTCAAGAGAAGTCAGCCTGCAGTGATAATAAGTAAGAATCGGATGCTCGTCATTCCCAAGCAAGACACCATGACATCTCTGGAATTTAGATGCCATGGAGAGAAAATAGGGATAGGGAAACTCTCTTATCGCTAATCCAACCACTTCACTTCTTCCACCAACAAGGAAGCAGGCACAAAGGGAGAATTAAGGTAATGTGAGAAGAAGTTAAAATATTTGTTAAGCCTCAGAGCTTTGGGAATATTGAATGAAAGGCTGTAGAGAATGACATCAAGTAATTCTTGTCTCAGTTACAAACTCTGGTCTTGTCTACAACAAAACACTGTAGATTAGGTGGCTTACAAACATCAACAAAATTTTTATTTCTCAGAATGTGGAGCCTGAAAGTTGGAGACCAGGGTGCCAGCAGGCCTCGGGTGTGACCAGAGCCTTTTTCCAGTCTGTGGATTACTGATTTCTCCTAATGTCCTCACATGGTGGAAAGAGAGCTAGCAAACTCTGGTCTCTTCATAAAAGGGCATTTATCTCATTTTTGAAGTTCCACACTCAAGACATAATCATCTCCTCAAAGCCTCACCTCCAAATACTATCACACTGAGATTAAGGTTTCAACATATGAATTTTGGTTGGGGGGGCACAAATATTATATGCATTGTAGATCTAGACAAACATATCAGGATTTATTAACATTTAGATTTTCCTGTGACGTGCTATGATAACTGTTTATGGAACATTTTCAGAAAAAAAAAAGGCTAAGACAAGAAAATTTGAAGAGATGCATCATGACGCTATGTGATTATTATGCTTTGTTTGCTGAGGTTACAGATAGTTCTATATGGATGTAGACCAAGGCATCAAGTGCATCCTATCTTCTCCATCATCACTAGGGAAGTGCATGGACTTCCCAGGTGGTGTGAGTGGTAAAGAACCCATCTGCTAAGGCGGGAGACATAGGAGGTGTGGGTTGGAACTCTGAGTTGGGGAGATTCCCTGGAGGAGGGTATGGCAACCCACTGCAGTAACCTTGCTTAGGGAATCGCATAGAGAGAAGACCCTGGCAGGCTCCAGTCACAAAGAGTCGGACATTACTGAAGCGACTTAGCAAGCACACACACATAGGATTGAAGACTCAAGAGCAGAGAGTCAGAAGACAACTAAGTAGGCAGTTTCTTCTATTAGCTCAAACCACAACACACATTAGGTACAATAAAGGGATACTGCAAGACTAAGAACCATTTTTAACTAAACAATTGAATCATAAATTAGTGAAGTGGCAGAGGCATGATCAAAGCATAAATAGTATAGAGATGCCAGATATTGCTTTGATTCCATCTTTGTTTTGCTTTCATGAATATATCAGTTCTGATTTTTCTTGGGGAAGAGGTGGTACACACCTTCTACCAGATACTTTTTGCCCTGTGTTCTTTGCCATCAAGACTCAATGATCTAGCCTGATGGATTTCCAAATACCTCCTGTTTCCCCAAGTTAGACTTCAACTTGCAAACAGTTTCATATAGGCCTTGAGTTTTAGAGTGATTGATCTGCAAGGGTGTGTTGAAGTAATTTACATGAAGTCACATGTCCAACTCACTTACCCCAAGTCTGGCTCCTTCAAGTTCCAACAGCTCTGCTTCTTCTTAAATCAGTCAGGACAGACAGAAGTGATCCTGAGTATTAACATCCACAAGATTTATCTGCGTGGAAGCCTCAGGTCAGGGGTGCAGAGGTGAAGTGGTACACATAAAGTATAAGAAATTGGTCACTGAGGGACTTCTCTGGTGATCCAGTGGTTAAGACTTCGTCTTCCAGTATAGGGGGTACAGGTTTGATCCCTGGCTGGAGAGCTAGGATTTCACATGCTTTGCAGCCAAAAACCAAAACAAAAGACAAAAGCGATATTGTCCCAAATTCAGTTAAGATTTTAAAGATGTCTGCTGTGCTTAGTCACCCAGTTGTGTCCGACTCTTAGTGACCCCATGGTCTGTAGCCCACCAGGCACCTCTGTCCATGGGATTCTCCAGGCAAGAATACTGGAGTGGTTTGCCATTCCCTTCTCCAGAGGATCTTCCTGATCCAAGGACCAAACCCAGGTCTCCCACATTGCAAGCAGATTCTTTCTGTATAAGCTACAGGAAAGTTCCCAAGGCTTTAAAGATGGTCCTTATCAAAAAAAAAAAATAAAAAAAAAAAAAAAGAAGAAGAAGAAGAAAAATTGAAAGAAATAATCTAGGGGGATAAAAAGAAATTCATCATTGAAAATCCCTTTCATGCCTAGTTGTTTTTTTTTTTTTTTTTATAATGGATTTAGTGGTTTGCAATACATTGCTGAGGGTATTCCAATCACAATGGTCTCAAAGGTTAGTTACAGCCTATCACACTTGTTCTCCAACACTACATTTCGAATTGTGGTGCTGGAGAAGACTCTTGAGAGTCCCTTGGACTGCATGGAGATCAAACCAGTCAATCCTAAAGGAAATCAACCCTGAATATTCAGTGGAAGTACTGATGCTGAAGCTCCAATACTTTGGCCACCTGATGAGAAGAACCAACTCATTGGAAAAGACCCTGATGCTCTGATGCTGAGAAAGATTGGGGCAGGAGGAGAAGGAGGCAACAGAGGATGAAATGGTTGAGTGGCATCACTGGCTCAATGGGCATGAATTTGAGCAAACTCCAGGAGTTGGTAAAGGACAGGAAAGCCTGACGTGCTGCAGTCCATGAGGTCTCAAAGAGTTGGACTCAACTTAGTGACTGAACAAGAACAACCACATCCCTATTATATTCCTCTAGAGTAAGGATGGCAGTTTCCTTCCTAAATAAAGCTGAAAGAGTGACTCTTAGAAATATCTCTCATGCTCTTGTATGCAGATACCGAACCATTTTTCTAGTTTAGCATTTTCAGAGTATTTCCTGGAGCTGTTATTTCAGACCTTTTACCTTGTTAAAAGGTGAGTGTGAATCCATTATCAATTATATTCCAATTTAAGAAAAATTTATAGAATCAGTAGAGGTGGGCTGAGTTTGAGAACTGGGAGGGGGGCTGTAGGAATCTTTGCTTTTTTTAAACAAACTGCTTCTTCCCACTAAAAGTTAAGAGCTTTCCTAGCTCTTCAGAAACCAGGCTGCCTTAGACAAGGTTTTCCAGCGCAAGCATGGGCCAAGTCAAAATGAGCCCTAGTTTCTCTGGTGTGAAAATGCCTCTGAGTTTCATTCGGGTGAATTGGTCCACTGGGATTCTGTCCTGATGGGTGAGCTGAGATTACACAGTTGATCAGCAGCCAAGAGAACAGACTGTAGCCCCTGGATACTGCTGAATAAGCCACAGTCATCTGTGCAACATTGACTGTATGGTCCCATCAAATTTACGGACAACTCTGTTTATAATCTCTTGGCATATGCCTCTTGTAGTATTTGTTTATAAAGGGCCAAGGTTGGGTGTATTATGCATCACAAATGACATACTGTAAAGTTTCCCAGGATAAATGAAATATGTCCATTTTTTCCCATCTGGATCTTATTATTTTTTTTTTCCCCATGATTAGCATTTTGGCAGCTTTCACTCTCCTGTTCTGCTGTTCTGTGTGCCCAGGGGAGATGAAGAGTTGGGTTCTTCCCAAACTCAGGGTAGTGCTGTGTGGAGAAAACTACAGCTGAAAGGGCACTTTCTTTATGTAGATTTTCCACACTCCGGTGGAAGAGGCAGAGGTTGGGAATATGATTAGTGGGGAGTGAAAACACTGTGACCTCAAGGCTCACGTGAGTCACCAAGTGTGGAAATGTTCTTACCAGATGATAGGATACAGGAGATGCTCTGTCCCCCAGAACCAGCTGAGCTTATGAAATGCTTCACAATCTGGTTTCACTGAGCTGCAGACAGAGGCTCTGTTCTCTGTTATGAATTTAGTCTGCTTGAGATAAAAATGGGGTCATGATGATCATCTGACACCTTGTTAACTTCTGCTGCAACTAAACCAAACCAAATTCACTTATATGCAGTAATACGACTTATTCTTTTTAAAGAATGCTATAACAGAATCAAAGTCTACTTTTCATTTTGGGCGAGTTACTGGAGTAGAGCATAGAAACAAAACAGTCCACAAGGGCAAAGGTCTCTTTGTCACTTGTGAAATAGACATAAGCAACTCAGAAGCCAGTCTTCCTGGCCTGATGGCTTTCTGCTTTCAAGAGAGTCCTCTCTGGTTTGTTTCAATTTTCCATTTAAACAGTAACTTGCTGTTTGATTCTGCAAGACCTACTTCTATTCCCATTTTTATTTATATTTGCAGAATAAACTTTCACTTGCATTGTATTCATTTTATCAGGGAATTAGAAACCAATTTGAGAAAAATAAGTACTGTACAATACCTAAAACAAGAGATAAAAATCAAGAAATAATCTTTAGGAATTTTGATAAATAATTAATGCAGATGCCCATCTATAATCAAATGACTTCCCAGGTTTCAGCTACTTAAATGCCTTTATTTTCATGCTATTGAAATCAAGTATTATATACAAGTGAAATGTCTAATGTATTTTTGATATGTCATTAGGGGTGATTGCTGCCACTTCAAATGATGAAATAAAGTGTTTTATTCAAAACAAAACCCTAAATTCTTCACTTAAAACATTGTTCTGATTATTATATTTATATTATTTCCATATTAACTGAAGCATATTGGTACAAATTACTGCCTAAATTATCCATCTGCCTATTTACGTATCTGTAATATATTATATTACATATTATGCAGCATATCACCAATAGATATATTCACTTTCCTTTCCATTTTCTGCCTCTACAGAAATACTGCTGAATTTTTCTGCTTCTAGAATCAGTTGTCTCCAGCTTCTCAAACCATCCACTCAAAAGTAGGAATTGTAGAGAAAGTGCAGCTGCCTCTCCTCATATCTCCCCTCCATCCCAGTCCTTTGGTGTTTGATATCTGTTTTCCAGAGTTTTTTAAGTTGTCTCCTGGAAAGCTTATAAAAAGTCCAGAGCCTTATTGGCCATCCTCCAAATACTTCTAATTTTGAAAGCCTGAGCTGAGGCCCAGGAATCTTCATGTGAAATGACCTCACAGGTGGCTCTGATGCATACGGTTCTTTGCAAAGCAGTTCTATAAGATCCATGATCTTATATAAAGAAGGAAATCACAGGTTTTCTACTGCATTTCAACTCTCCTGGAATTAAACTTTCCCAGAACAGAGAGTCAGGAACCTGTGATTCTTAATTTTCTCTCTCATAAATTAATATTGTCATGTTATGAATGAAATAATCATCGTATCAGCTAGATTTTTGACACCAAGGTGCAGATTTTCAGAGTAATGACATCTCAACTCTATCGATTCTCAAAATGCTCACCCCTTTTCCAGCCACCTGTCCTCTGACCCCTTGTTGCTGACAATTACCGGGATTGCAAACGAACTTGCTCTGTTTTTCTGAACCCTGTGTCTGTATGTCTGTTTACTCCTAGGTAGTCAGACTCTGTGAGCTGGTCAGTTCCACTGCATTCTCTCTTCATCTAAGAGGTGACAAGGGCCAGACTCCAGAGCTTGCCTCTTCCATGCCTGCTGTGTATACACAATCACCATGCCTTACAAACTCACCTTAAACCATCAAATATTAATGTTTCTTAGCTCTTTGAAATCTTGGGTTAAGCAAAGCTTTAAGATCTCTTTGGAGACAAAACACATGAATTATAAAAGAAAGATTTGTTAAATAGGACATTATAAAAATTAAAAGCTTTTGCTCTTTGAAATATACTGTAAAAAATGAACAAAAACCCATACACTGGCAGAAAATATTTCCAAAGACATATGATGATAGCTAACGGGTTTCCAGATGTCTAAAGAAACCATTATAATCAATTAATTAATATTTTATTAATAAGAAAATGAACCATGAGATATTTTAAAACAGGGAAAAGACTTGAACAAATGCTTCATCAAATAAGCTCTATGGATGGCAAATAAACAAGTCAAAAGATGCTCAGCATAATTAGTCACTAGAAAAATTCAATTAGAACTTCAGTAAGATATCACTTTGCCTCTAAGAATAGTAAAAAAAAAAAAAAGCNAAAGACTTGAACAAATGCTTCATCAAATAAGCTCTATGGATGGCAAATAAACAAGTCAAAAGATGCTCAGCATAATTAGTCACTAGAAAAATTCAATTAGAACTTCAGTAAGATATCACTTTGCCTCTAAGAATAGTAAAAAAAAAAAGCAAGTACCAATATCAGGTGTTGCTAAAATATGGAGCAACAGAAACTTTGTAAATCTTTGGCAATGAAAAATAGCACAACCACTTTGGAAAATAGTGGACAGTTTCTTACCAGCTTAAGCATACACTAACTGTGCATCCTTATCCAATTCCACTTATCCAAAAATAATGAAAATATACATACATACAAAAGCCTGTATTCATATTTTATGACAACTTTATCAATAGTCATCAAGAGCTTAAAATAACACAAATGTTCATCAACTATACAACAGATCAGCAAATATAGTTAGTCAAATAATGAAATATAATTCAGCAATAAAGCAAATTCTTACATATGCAAAGAAATGGATAAATTTCAGATGCACTGACTTCTGTGAAAGAACCAGACACCAAATCAAAATACTATATAAATCCATTTGTATAATATTCTGATAATATTAATAGCAAAATAATAGGGACAGGATGTAGACTACTGATTGCCAGGGTCTGGGAGTAAGAAGAAAAAACTGATTACAGAGGTGCATAAGGCAACATTTACTTTTTAAAAATATTATTTATTTTTATTATTTGTTTTGGCTATGCTGGAGCTTCATTGTGACATGCAGGCTCTTGGTTGAGGCATGTGGACTTAATTGCAGTATGTGGAATCTTGGTTCTGCAACCAGGAATGGAACCTGGGTCCCTGCATTGGAGCAAGAAATCTTATCCACTGGACTATTAGGGAAGACCCAGGAACATTTTAATGTGATGGAAATGATCTGTTGTTATTATTATGGTAATGACGTGAGTATATGGATTCACAAATTTCGTAGAACTGTGCACCTAAAAGGGTGAATTTTATTGCATGTAATATAGACCTAAAAAAAAAAAAAAAAACTAACTTCCAAAAAATTAAATTTTGTCAAATATGTCAAAAGCGAGATCTTGTTGTAGAACATTTCCTGTGACTTTGCAGCACCATACTGAACACTTTCCCTTCTACAATCTTTGAAGATAGAGGCCTAATTTCTGCAATTAAGTTTCTTACAAATAAAATCCCATAATCTTTGCAATTAGGCTTCTCCTGACCTCATAGTAATATACCATGAATGAGTTGAAAATATCTTTTTCTTAATAGTCTTTAAGGATCTGAGATGGAGAATGGGAATAAAGGTTCTTATACAATTCAAAATGTTTAATTCTGTGTAATCTAACAATGTCTATAATTGCTAGTTTGCACCAGAGTCACTTGTATTTGCCTGGCAGTACAATACAGACACACACATGAAACAGAGGAAATAGATTGTGACTTCCCCCCTAATCGCCCCCGCCCCCCCAAATAAAGTCACAAGAGCAACAATAACCATATCAGCTTGGATTGTTTAAATGTTTCAGTTCAGTTCAGTTGCTCAGTCGTGTCTGACTCTTTGCTACCCCATGAATCGCAGCACACCAGGTCTTTCTGTCCATCACGAAACCCTGGAGTTTACTCAAACTCATGTACANGAGCAACAATAACCATATCAGCTTGGATTGTTTAAATGTTTCAGTTCAGTTCAGTTGCTCAGTCGTGTCTGACTCTTTGCTACCCCATGAATCGCAGCACGCCAGGCCTCCCTGTCCATCACGAAACCCTGGAGTTTACTCAAACTCATGTACATCGAGTCAGTGATGCCATCCAGCCATCTCATCCTCTGTCATTCCTTTCTTCTCCTGCCCCCAATCTCTCCCAGCATTAGTCTTTTCCAATGAGTCAAATCTTCGCATGAGCTGGCCAAAGTATTGGCTTTTTAGCATCAGTCCTTCCAATGAATACCCAGGAATGATCTCCCTTAATGGACTGGTTGGATCTCCTTGCAGTCCAAGGGACTCTCAAGAGTCTTCTCCAACACCACAGTTCAAAAGTATCAATTCTTCGGCACTCAGCTTTCTTCACAGTCCAACTCTCACATCCATACATGACCACTGGAAAAACCATAGCCATGACTAGACAAACCTTNACTGAAGTGGTTTGCCATTCCCTTCTCCAGTGGACCACATTCTGTCAGAACTCTCCACCATGACCCACCTGTCTTGAGTGGCCCCACAAGGCATGGCTTGGTTTCATTGAGTTAGACAAGTCTGTAGTCTGTGTGATCAGATTGACTAGTTTTCTGTGAATATGGTTTCAGTGTATCTGCCCTCTCTCGCAAAATGTACAGTCTTACTTGGGTTTCTCTTACCTTAGAAGGGGTATCTCCTCATGGCCTTGAACGTGAAATAGCTCCTCTCAGGCCTCCTGCACCCATGCAGCTGCAGATCCTTGGATGTGGGGTAGCTCCTTTTGGCTGCTGCCCCTGATCTTGACCATGTTTAAGTCATGGTTAATATTTAACCTGTTAAAATCCTTTCGGAATCAACCCATTGCTTCCTGATTATGTTGCAGCCACCTGTGGGGTCACCAGAAGATGACTTCTAATACAAGTAATCCAGCCGGTGCCATCTAGCATGTTATGGAGATTTAGTTGGAGAGACCAGCAACTGAGAACGAAACACCACATAGATGGGCTCATTGAAAATCCACCACATCCTGGCTTTTTCAGTCTTCAAAACAGAGGAAGTGCCTTGGTTGTAGTAACTGTGCTGCAATCATAATGGAGCCTGGCTGCATGGACACGGGTTTTCACTACTTTCTGCATGACCCATAGCATCTCATGAGAAGAACACACTGATGAGAATAAATCATGGATTCTATAGCTGATGCTCTTCCATCCTGTGCCACAGAATGATTGTTTATTTAAATAACAACTCTAATTAATGCAGTGATTTCCAACTAAATGGATACAGCAGTCTTACCATCATTTGAGTTTCTCAATAATAAGGGGTGCTTTGAGCATTGCCAAGGCTTTGTTGAAAATTAAATACTTACAATTCTTAATTAAAAATGGATTTAAGGAGTGAATAGATTATGGATTTACCTGCATGAATACAACCATCTGGGTGAGCAGAGTTGCATGTTTAAGCAGAGAAGAAAGAAACCATTTCTGGTGATCTGATGGGAGACAGGATGACAACCAAAGGATAGCAAAGGTTTGATATTCTTAATGACTATGATCATGATTCACTAATCCAGCAATCATTTATAGGGTGCTAACTGTGCAAGGCATTGACTTAATTCCTCAGAATGTAATAAGAATAATCCATGCTTTCTAATATCTCCATAAAAACACATGTGACCTCACTGAAGATTAAGTGCTAGATACTTAAACTATGAAAATGCCCTATCAGCCTCATCCAAATAATAACTTTAACCCAACAAATGAACATTTTCACTTTAATCTTCAGTAATTAAAATATCACTGAACTGGAGAGAGAATGGGAGTCACATTCTTTTAATTAAATGAAAAATAATGTAGAAAACATAGCACAAACTTCTGAAATTTATGCCAGAGACGTTTTTAAAGCATGCTATAACCCATTAATAATGACTTTTAACTGGAGCAAATGTAAACATGTCAGTAGCATTTGTTTAACAAGGAAACCTTGAAGACAATTATTAGAATGTGCCTAGTGTATTAAATTTACAGTATGATGAGGATATCTTTACTGTGCACCTTTTAAACTGTAAGAAATAAAACAATTGAAAATAAAGCTCACAGTGAGAATAGATATGTGCATTCATGTCATTCAGTGGAAAACAAATAACACCTTTACACATATTGTCCTATATTAGATGTTATTAATTCATAATTATCACCAGAAAATGATCAGTTTTTAGCTCTCATGACCAATAAGCAAAAAGATCTGGAAATTATTTGTTTTTTCTCCCAAAATAATTTATGCCAAAAAATATGATAATAAGTGGGAAAGACTTCATTTGTTCATAAATAAAACAAAACATAGTCAATGTTGTATTTTTGCAGAATATCAGAGGTATATATTGCTTTGTTAACTACAGGAGAAGGAGAATATGGATGCAACTGAGAATAGGGATAAAGTTAAGTTTGCCTTTGTATCAGTTAGACACTGTTATTATTATTATTATTTTTTCTTCCCAGCTGGACTGGGTCTTCATCATTTTGCACGGATTTTCTCCAGTTGCCACAAGCTGGGGCTACTCTCTAGTTGCAGTGCACAAACTTCTCATCACAGTGACTTCTCTTGTTGCAGAGCAGAGACTCAATTGTTGTGGTGGCTTAGTTTCTCCATGGCATTTGGGATCTTCCCAGGTCAGGGATCAAACCCATGTCTCCTGCATTGGCAGGTGGACTCTTAAGCACTATGGCACTAGGGAAGTCCTGAAACTCATTTTTTTTGTTTTTTTAATTGTGTTTCCTTGTTACTGAATGTGATAAGGAAGAGTTCTGAGAAAAATAACCTAGCACACATTTGCTAGTTTGTTCAGTCACTAAGTCATGTCTGAGGCCTTGCAACCTCATGGACTGCAGCACGCCAGGCTTCCCTGTCCTTCACTATCTCCCAGAGTTTGCTCAAACTCATGTCCATTGAGTTGGTGATGCCATCCAACCATCTCATCCTCTGTTACCCCATTCTCCTCTCAGTCTTCCCCAGCATCAAGGTCTTTTCCAATGAGTCGGAGGTGGCCAAAGTANTCTCCCAGAGTTTGCTCAAACTCATGTCCATTGAGTTGGTGATGCCATCCAACCATCTCATCCTCTGTTACCCCATTCTCCTCTCAGTCTTCCCCAGCATCAAGGTCTTTTCCAATGAGTCGGAGGTGGCCAAAGTATTAGAGTTTCAGCTTCAGCATCAGTCCTTCCAGTGAATATTCAGGGTTGAATTCCTTTAGAATTGACTGATTTGCTCTCCTCCCTATCCAAGAGACTCTCAAAAGTCTTATCCAGCACCATAGTTCGAAAGCATCAATTCTTCGACACTCAGCCTTCTTTATGGTTCAACTCTCACATCCATACATGACTACCATGGAAACCATAGCTTCTTCTAGACCAATCTTTGTCAGCAGTGATATCTCTGATTTTTAGTATGCTCTCTAAGTTTATCATAGCTTTCCTTCCAAGGAGCAAGCTTCATTTAGTTTCATGGCTTCAGTCACCATCTGCAGTGATTTTGGAGCCCAAATCTATTACTGTTTCCATTTTTTCTCCATCTATTTACCATGAAATGATGAGACTGGATGCCATGATATTAGTGTTTTGAATTTTGAGTTTTAAGCAAGTTTTTTCACTCTACTCATTCACTCTCATCAAGAGGCTCTTCAGTTCCACTTCTCTTCTGTCATTAGAGTAGTATCAGATAATTATCTGAGGTTGTTGATATTTTTTCCAGCAATCTTGATTGCAGCTTGTGATTCATCCAGCCCAGCATTTTGCAAGACGTAGTCTTCATATAAGTTAAAATAAGCAGGGCAACAATATACAGCCTTGTCTTACACCTTTCCCAGTTTGGAGCCATGCCATTGTTTCATATCCAGTTCTAACTGTTGCTTCTTGTCCTGCATACAGATTTCTCAGGAGGCAGGTAAGGTGGTCTGGCATCCCCATCTCTTTCAGATTCTCCACAGTATTTTGTGATCCATACAGTCAAAGGCTTTTGTGTGGTCAATCAAGCAGAAGTAGATGTTTTTCTGGAATTCCTTTGCTTTTTCTATGATCCAGCAGATGCTGGCAATTTGATCTCTGGTTCCTCTGCCTTTTCTAAACCCAACTTGTACATCTGGAAGTTCTTGGTACAGGTACTGCTGATGCCTACCTTGATGGTTTTCAGCCTAACCTTACTTGCATGTGGTTTGAACATTCTTTGGCATTGCCCTTCTTTGGGATTGGAATGAAAATTGGCCTTTTCTTGTCCTGTGACAACTGTTGAGTTTTCCAAATTTGCTGACATGTTGAGTGAAGCACGTTAACAACATCATCTTTTAGGATTTGAAATAACTCAGCTGGAATTCTATCACCTCCACTAGCTTTGTTCATAGTAATGCTTCCTAAGACCCATTGACTTCACCCCAGGCTGTCTAGCTCTATGTGAGTGACCACACAATCAAGGTTATCTGGGTCATTAAGAAATCTTCTGTGTATTCTTGCCACTTCCTTTTATTCTCTTCTGCTTCTGTTAGGTCTTTACCATTTCTGTCATTTATCGTGCCCATCCTTGAAGAAAATGTCCCCTTGATGCCTCTAATTTTCTTGAACAGATTTCTAGTCTTTCCCATTTTATTGTTTCCCTCAACTTCTTTGCATTGCTTATTTTAAAAGGCCTTCTTATCTCTCCTTGCTATTCTCTGGAACTCTGCCTTCAGTTTTATATATCTTTCCCTTTCTCTGTTGCTTTTGACTTCTCTTTTCTAAGCTATTTCCAAATTCTCCTCAGATAACCACATTGCCTTATTGCATTTCTTTTCTTTAGGATGGTTTTGGTCACTGCCTCCTGTACAGTGTTACGAACTTCTGTCCATAGTTCTTCAGGCACTCTGTGTGACTTAAGTCTAATCCCTCAAATCTATTTGTCACTGTCACTGTATAATCATAAGGGATTTGACTTAGGTCATACCTGGATGGGCTACTGGATTTCTCTACTTTCTTCAATTTAAGCCTGAATTTTTCAATAAGGACTTCATGGTCTGAGCCACAGTCAGCTCCAGGTCTTGTTTCTGCTGAAGGTAAGAACCTTCTCCACTTTAAGCTGCTAAGAATACAATCAATCTGATTTCAATATTGACCATTTGGTGTTATCTGTGTGTAGAGTGTCTCTTGTGTTATTGGAAAAGGATGTTTGTGATGGCTGTTGTATTCTCTTGACAAAATTCTGTTAGCCTTTGCCCTGCTTTATTTTGTACTACAAGGCCAAACTTGCCTGTTATTCCAGGCATCTCTTGATTTCTTATTTTTCCCTTCGAATCCCCTGTGATGAAGAGGACACCTTTTTTTGGTGTTAGTTCTAGAAAGTCTTGGAGGTCTTCACAGAGTCTTGTTCCACATCAGTTTCTTCAGGCTCAGTGTTTGGAAATAGACTTGGATTACTGTGATGCTGGATTATTTGCTTGGAAATGAATTGAGATCATTCTATCAGTTTTAAGGTTGCACCCAAGTACTGCTTTTGATTCTTTTGTTGACTATGAGGCCTGCTCCATTTCTTCTAAGGGATTCTTTCCCACAGTAGTAGATACAATGGTAATCTGAATTAAATTCACTCATTCCTGTCCATTTTAGTTCACTGATTTCTATGACGTCAATGTTCATTCTTGCCGTCTACTGCTTGACCACTTCCAATTTTCCTTGATTCAAGAACCTTGCATTCCAGGTTCCTGTGCAATATTGGTATTTACAGCATCGGACTTTACTTTTACCGCCAGAACACATCCACAGGTGGGCGTCATTTCTGCTTTGGTCTAAATGCTTCATTCTTTCTGGAGCTATTAATAAATGCCCTCCACATTTCCCTTGTACCATATTGAACACCTTCCAACCTGGGGGGCTCATATTCCAGTGTCATAACTTTTTACCTTTTCATGCTGTTCATAGGATTATCATGGCAATAATACTAGAGTGGTTTATCATTCCCCCCTCCAGTGGGCTGTTTTTTCAGAACTCTCCACTATGACCCATCCATCTTGGTCGGCCATGAATGGCATGGCTCATAGCTTCTCCAAGTTAGACAATCCCCTTAACCAGGACAAGGCTGTGATCCATGAAAGGGTCTATGATCATAATTTTTATGAATTATGTCTTTTTAGATATGAAACATGTAAAATAAACACAAATTTCCTAGAAATAATTAACATTTTACTCTAGGCACATATACCTTAGTTTTTGTTTTTAAAATTATAGTTGCTAATTTTGAGTGAATTATATAGCCAACCAAGATATACTTGCAGTCCTGAAGGTAGTTTGCCCACTTGGGAAAGTATGATGTCTATCAGGTTCTTTTCAGTTACAAACGTGATCCAGGTCAAATACTCTGGTTGCACCCAATTGATTTTCCTTTTGAAAGTGTCTCATACTAAAATTTTCCAAATAATTATTCCAAGTTTTAGCAAAGATTTACTGACTGTCTTAGCCAGAAATCTTATAGTATAGGAAAAAAAATGCTTTTTGCCCATGTTAAGCCCCCATGAATGTGTACACATTTATGAATTCAGTATCTATCTGAAATTTCCCATATTTGTTTTGTCCTTGATGTTAGGAAGAATATTATTGCTATCTCCAAAAGCACAGATATAGTCTGAGGTTAGACTTTCTTTTGAGCAAATGCAAGTGAATTACAAACTATGTCTTTCTTGATTTAATAAGGAAACAAAACCAAATCTTTTAGGTAAACTAGTGATAATTAACAGTGATAATATTCCTGAGTTCTTATACATGATGCTTAAAAGCAATATTTACAATTTTCTGTTTGATACAATAATAAAACTTTTCATTCTTATTATCTTTCAAAATAAAACTACAAGCAAAGTTTTTGGTCAATTTTGTTTACCCCCTGCTGCTTATTTTGAATAATTCACTCACTTTTGAGGAATTTAGAAAATCATCTCTTTTTAAAAATGTGAATTTACCTGTTTTACTTCTTAGAAACCACAAAGGTTTAGAATATTTTTATAGCATATGTCAAAATAAAGCAGGAATTTTGACATTACTTTTTATTTTTTAATATTGTTTTATTGATTGCCAACAATGAACTTGGTAACATATTAAAGAAATCTCAATTTTAGATCACTAGATTTTTTTCCAAAATGATAAAGTTGAAAATACCTTCTTCAGGCAGATAACGTGGATCATGTTGACTATAAGTAGGCCATAATTTGATATTTTAGTCATGGGTCTTCACTGAGTCCGAAGGTAGACTTGTTCTTTGAAAAGTAAGGGGTTGTCAGTGAAGATTTGTTAATAATCATTTTAACAATGGGCTATAAACTGGCCCATTACCTATTGTTGCATAGATTCTTTACAATGGTTTAATAATAAAGTTATCAGACCATGTATTAGATTCCTATTGCCCCTATACCAAATCACCACCAATTGAGTCGATTAAAACTAGAAAAATGTATTAATTTACAGTTTTGGATGTCAGAAGTCCGTACGGGTCTCATTGGTCTACAGTCAAGGTGTTGACAGGGCTGCATTCCTTCTGGAGGTTGTAGGGGACAACTCCTTGCCTTTTTCCAACTTCTAGAAGCTCCTGTCCTTCCTTGGCTCCATCTTAAAAGCCAGGATTCACATAACTCCCAACTTTTCTTCTCTTGTCACATCTTCTCTCATGCCTTTGACCCTTGTGCCACTCTTTTTCATTTATAAGGCCTGAGTTTGTGATTATATTAGTGCCATGTAGTAAATCTGGGTTAATTTCTGAAGAATTTTAATTTACTCACAATTTGCAAGGTCCCTTTTGTCATAGAAGATAATGTAGCCACAGATTCTAGGAATTTGGTCGTGGACACATTTGGGGAGCCATTTTTCTCCTATAGCAAATGTTTTTCTCATTATGAACAAACAACATACATCTACTGAGTTTCTATCAAACTGGGATTTTTCTCTTTATCTCAAATATTTTGAACATTTTATGACATTGCCATTGTCAACCAACTTGAATAAATAAAAGAATACATTAGAGATACAATGAAACATAAGTGGGTCATTTGAAATTACATTGTCCCAATGAGAATGTGGATAAAAATATATTATTGGTATTAAGTTTTAAAAGCATAACATTCCAATAACCTTTGATCTGTCACTTTATTCTGGAAATTTTGACCTTTGATGGTGTCCCCTTCTGACTGCAGGAAAGTGAAAGAAAGGAATGTTTGCACATTTGCCATTGCCCGTTGGAGTCAAAATTGTCTTTGGAACAATAGCCAGTTAAGAGAGTTGAAGGTAGCCATGGACTCTCCTATTGGCCTTGAATGATCACAATGGGGTGTTTTTCTCTAAATGCCCAAAAGGGTAAATCAGAGTTTATCAGTCTCATTAATCCTGGCTTCCACTGGAGCTTGGGTGAAAAGGTGTAGAATGTGATCACTATGCAGCTTTCATGACCTTTTTGTTGGGCAAGGATCTCAGCAAGGGACAGACCTCTTGTAAGTCTCAGCCTCCATGGGAGGTGGTTTGTTCATTCCTACATGAAGATGAAAGGAACCATATTGAAGTCATTTCAACAGAGATAGTGAAAATGTCACTGAGACTGTATTCTCATGTCATGTATTCTCAGTACAGACCCAGTGGATGTAGCTTTACTTTTCTTCTCAATCTATTTCATGTCAGTGAATTTTTATTGGCAAGAATAACGGATGTCTTTCCCTGGAGAAGGAAATGGCAGCCCACTCCAGTACTCTTGCCTTGAAAATTCCATGGATGGAGGAGCCTGGTGGGCTACAGTCCATGGGGTCGCAAAGAGTCAGACATGACTGAGCGACTTCACTTTTTCACTTTCTTTGCCATTTTTCTATAAAATAGTCTGGATCAGTAGTCAAAGAGGAAGTATTGGCATTGGATGACTACTTAATATTTTTAATGCACTAGAGCTGTCTTTGTTTTTATCTTTGGCATCTTTTTTGAGACATATAGTAAAAAAAAAAAAAAAGGAATGAGTGGGGATAATCCAGGTCTTGTTTGGGTTTTTGAGCATGAGATGTATTGACTATAATCAAGGGTTTTTTGTATCTTTGCTTCCATCTTCCCCTGACAGTATCAGAGCTTCAAAGAATAAATTCTTAATTCTGTTGAATGAGAGTCCAAGGATACAAGGTGCAGTAGAAATATCTTCTTGTGAGGATGAGGAGGGCAGTAAGCCAACTGTTTTGTGTCTGTGCTTTCAATGCTTTATAAGTTAAGTGAAGTCAAATAGCTGCATCATAGCTGCTTCATAAGTTCAGTTCAGTTCAGTTCAGTCGCTCAGTTGTGTCTGACTCTTTGCGACCCCATGAATCGCAGCACGCCAGGCCTCCCTGTCCATCACCAACTCGGGGAGTTCATTCAGACTCAAGTGAAGTCAAATAGCTGCATCACATGTGAATCCTTGCAATCTTTGTGAATCTTAGCAATATTTAGCATCAGATGGGGCAAAGGAAATGTACCAAGTTTCTGTTACCTTTGTATGTAGGTTTTACTCCTCAGGAAATTAGTAAGATTGGTATCTATGGTCAAGTTGACCTTCTAATAATTGCATTAGTATCCACAGGAGACCTATAAGCAAGTATTGTTCATTCTTCTATAACACTTGACTATAAGTGTGGTTATCTGACCTTACATCATTTGGGACAAACCAACAGGCCTTACCACGTGGACATGCATAAGCCATTGAAAGTTATTGTGTTTCTTTTTGAATGAACACACACAGACACACACACAAAACCTAAATTTGGAGCATTTTGGGAAGTGTCTAAGTGATTATAAAATTGAGTGCTCTTTTCTATTTACCATTAAAACCTGAATTATACTAAATTATGATCGCACAATATAGAGGGTGTCATTCTTATTTAATTAGTCCATTAATGTCTTACCATCTAAAAAGAAATGATGTTATAGTGTCAAACCATGGGAATCACACACTTCAAAGTTAATAAACTATCCTAGAAAAATAAATATTTTTTCAGGACCAGAACACATGACTGGTACATAGTTCCAGATCCTGAGTAAAGGTTTCTTTTCATTTCTCTCATTTATAACAGCCAACTGTTAAAACAGTTTCTGTTTTAACAGAGTATACTGTTATATTATAGTAGTGTTTTAGTGGTGTTTAAGTGTACAAAGAAAAGCTATGACCAAACTAGACAGCATATTAAAAAGCAGAGACATTACTTTGCCAACAAAGGTCTGTTTAGTCAAAGCTATGATTTTTCCAGCAGTATGGGTATGAGAGTTGGACTTTGAAGAAAGCTGAGCACCAAAGAATTGATGCTTTTGAACTGTGGTGTTGGAGAAGACTCTTGACAGTCCCTTGGACTGCAAGGAGATCCAACCAGTCAATCCTAAAGGAGATTAGTCCTGAATATTCATTGGAAGGATTGATGCTGAAATTCAAATATTTTGGCCACCTGATGAGAAGAACTGACTCATTGGAAAAGATGATGGAAAAGATTGAAGGCAGAAGGAGAAGGGGACAACAGAGGATGAGATGGTTGGATGACATCACCAACTCATTGGACATGAGTTTGAGTAAGCTCCGGGAGGTGGTGATAGACAGAGAAAACTGGCATGCGGCAGTCCATGGGGTGGCAAAGAGTAAGACACGACTGAGTGAACTGAAGTGTACAATTTACAGATGCAGAGAGGAGATAAAAACTGAGTATATTTCAATAATACCCTTAAAAAAATAGAGAACATTCCATGTTTCAAGTGCTCATCTGTTGATTTGCTTAATCTCTCCCAAAGTCTCACAGTGTAGGTGAGAAACATATTCATTTTGTAGACTAGAAGATCAAGAAATAAAGAAAACTCAGTTGCCTAGATATTAAATATCACAGCTGGATTTCATAGTCTAGCTTCAGATCAGTGGTCTTGACCATTATACAGTACACTCCAATTCACTGAGTCACTTTTGAAAGAACCTTCTGACAATACCTCCAGAGGCAGGAGATGGAACTGACACAAAATGAACAGCATTCAATTTGCATGATATGGATGTATATACAGTGCATGTGATAGATGGAATGTGTTAGATAGGGGCAACTTTGCAATTATGTTGTGGAGGACATAGACATTTTGCTCTACTGGTTAGCAAGAGCTAACCTATCTAAAGCTAAATTATCTAAGTATCTTGTTCTCCATGGCTTCATGGAGAACTTATCTTGGTAAGCTTATCCCCTTACCAGGATAAGATGCCTCATAAAAATCTCACTGCAGAGTTTGCCACCTTCTTAGTCATCCCCAACTGGACTCAAGGGCAGTCAATTCAAAAGCTTACGAGGAAGCTGTGATGTGGTCTGACTCACAAAATATGAACTCAGTTAGTAAGATTCTCTTGAACTAGAAAATTCTAGGAGAATGAGTCATTTAGCAGCAGGACCCAAATTTGAATGCGATAGAAATCAGCTGGAAAGATATGATGAACTTTGCCAAAGTTATGAGTTAATAGAAACTGTGAGTAAGCAGAGCAGTTTGGTAGAGAAAAATACAATGGATAAGAAAACTACTTTTTTCATAGGATATTAAAAGTAAGTTTGTGGGGTGTGTTAGTGTCATATTGTGGAGCAGCAGGGTGTAGAATGAAGATTCCCAGCTTACCGCTACGAGATTTTTATACATGTTGTGCATCTAGTAATACCTTTCTTTCTGAGTCTCCTTTACAAGGTGGCCTTGTTGATAGCTCCTCTTCTCCTTCAATAGAAGCTGATTATTTTTTCCCCCTTATAAATGGAGATTACTTAATACAATAAAGATGATCCCAGAATTCTGTTTTATTGTCCTAGGCAGTAGATTCTGGTAGTTATTATTTCATAGCTTTGCCAGGTAAAGAATTAGCAGTTCACCTGGGATTCAGCAGGTGACACTTTGGGTGTTTCTTGGAACAGTACTAGCATGTGACTTCAAAGAATGGAAGTCTAGCCAAATTAGAATAATTTTTAGTGGCAGAAATAATAAAGAAATATGTCTGTTGCCTGAACTCAATTTTAGATGTGGAATTGAAAGAGAAACAATTATTATAAGAATCTATTTTTGAAGAAACTAGAAAATATATTTGGACTGATATTGTTCTTTTCCTCAACTCTAATTTCTCCGTAGTAAATTAAATAATTAGGCAAGAGTATCCATCTCTGCAAATGTAACTGATATCTTATTTTTCTTATTATTTCAGATGAATTTTATAGATAACATAATACTGTATTATACAGTAAATTCACCCTAACTTTTCTCTTTTTACAAATTATGCCCATCCCATTATTTCTAGTTTTTTTTTTTTTTTTTT
>SJYV01017767.1:791235-821001 GCA_006410875.1 Neotragus pygmaeus
TTTTTTTTTTTTTTTTTTTTTACATCTGGCAGTTAGCTGGTTGTCTGTAGCATTTCTTCAGAGTTACCATACTAATCACATCTAACTATATAAGTGGGAAGTTTTTATTTTGTTTCAGAGTTTGTAACTAACAGGAATCAAGTTTAAACCCACTTAAGTTAGGAGCTGCAACATACATACATGATGATTTTTAATTTATGAAAAAAATTTAAATCAGATATTATCATTTTTTTCTACTGATAACTTTTGAAATGACATGCCATTTCAGATACATGACCAAGAATAGTTTCTATTGCAATTGACAGAAACCCAAACACCAGTGGAAAAGCACAAGGCATTTATTAGATGACTGAAAACATCCAGCGGCAGCTTTGGCTTTAGATAATTCATATGGGGTTCTGCATCCTTTACTCTGGAATTTCTGTATCTGTCCAACAAATGTTGCCTTTTTATGCAGGCAGGATTGCCACATGACAGCAATAAAAAGCTCCAACACTAAAAGAATTCACATCTTCTCACCTGACCATCTGCTGGACCAGGAGATGAGAAAGCTTTTCAGTTTCCAGAATCTTTCAAAATGAGTATTATCTTACGAGCTAACATTTTAAAATTATTTATTTGATTAATTATTAGCTGACCATCTGCTGAGAGTAAGACAAATGGGGGACAACAGTAAACAAGGTAGGATTATAGCAAAAGGATTGAGGAACACTTGGAGCAAGTGGACATATGTTTCAAGAGAGCATTACGTCTGCTTTGTTTAGGTTTTGCAACAGGCGGGATCTGTAAAGGAATGGGTTGTTTTCATTTTATTTGCATCCATCCTCTATGCTTTACAGTGTATGTCTTATGTAAGTGTTGAAAGTGACTAGTGACTTACTGCTTGTTATCACTGCAAGTGATGCTTTGGTTCTGGTATTTGACAGAATCTAGCTGAGGCTCTTGAGTGTAGTTATTTCTGTGATTTACGGTAATAACTTAACATTTTTTGATGACTTCTGCTTCTAAGTGAGTCCCATTGATGAAATAAGGGAAAATAAAGTGCAGATGCTTTTGGACAAAAGCTTAATTTATCTCCTCCCTTCTCTCTGACTTTTCAGTCATTTATTTACTCATCTAGTCTCATGTTTTTGGGTGCCTTTTTGACTGTTACGTTTGCCTCATTCCCTCTGTGTGGTCAAGGCCTAATTCTTTTCCTGCACCTCTCATATCCTTTACTTCTTTTCCCTTGGGAGACCCGTCTTTGATTTTCCTTTAGTGTCATAATATTCCCAGCTGTTTCTGGGATGCTTCTTTTTCTCTACTAGCCCCAACACTCACCTCAATTCAGGTTAAGATTTCTCTTATTTAATTCTGGACATATTGCTCTCCTGCAATAAAATTTCCTGGTTTCCTGTTGCCTTTAGAATAAATACAAATTCTCCAAATTGGCACAAATGATCTTCCCTAATGCATAAGTAATCCATACAAGATTTTCTCCAATCTAACTCTGCAGTAATGTATATAGCATATCATGGGAGTATAATCATGAGAGATATTACATATTTATTATAAAAATGAGTATTTCTTATGTTTTGGTCAGACTTGATTATTCATTGACACCTTTAATGCTATATGTTTTAATATCTCAGTTCCCTAGGTCCCAGATGTAGTAGATACTTACCTCATAAGATGATCCTAAATGAATTGACATATATGCTGTCCTCCTATTTTTGCATATCAATATCCAATAAGCCTTTCAAAACTCCATCATAAAGCTATCACAGATTTGTCACTCCAAAAACTCCTTGTTCTCACATCCAGATGGCTCCTAGCTCTATTTCAATCCACTATAGCACCTTATTTGGCATCACCTCTTATCCTTACTTTGCTGTACCATATAATATAGTAATTTGCATGTTTATGTCACTCTCTTCAAAACATGAGAGCCAACATCTGGAAAACAGAGATATATTTAAACCTCAATTTTAGTCCTTGTTGTTTCCAAGACACCTGATTTACTAATCTACATGGTCAATGAACTTCAAGCGTTCTTCGTTTGTTCATTTCCATTCGGTAACTTCTGCTATTATTCTTGCTATGAGTGAGTGAGTGAAGCGGCTCAGTCGTGTCCGACTCTTTGTGACCCCATGGATACCAGGCTCCTCCGTCCATGGGATTTTCTAGGCAAGAGTACTGGAGTGGGTTGCCTTTTCCTTCTCCAGGGAACTTCCCGACCCAGGGATCAAACCCAGGTCTCGCGCATTGTAGACAGACACTTTACCATCTGAGGCACCAGTGCTATAGCAGGTCTATTTCTCCAAATGTAATCTTACATGGAAATCCGTAAAAGAAGAAAAAAGAAAAAGCACTGTAGATAGCAGGGGAGTGACTATTAAATCTTGCCCAAATATACTCTTTTCAGCTACTTCTCACTGTCTCTACAGAACACCTGTGGCTTTGCTCAATACTGTCTGAAGTCTACAGTGTTCAGTTTATATGTCATGGTCAAGCTTGGAGAGGTCTTTCAAAATCACCACCTCTGTCATTGATCCAAAATCTCATTTTTACATTCTGAATAAACTTTATAAGAGACGAATACATGAAGATGTTTGTTGGTAAGTTGTGAGTGTATGTTTCCTATAGTTTCATTTTTCCCCTTATCACCAAATTTCTCTTCTAATAAATATCATCCTCTCTTCTGGAAATATGTAGACATTGAAGGAAAGAAACTTAAGTGGGTAACGCAATAAAATTAGTTTTCAGCAATAGATGATTTGGAAAGAAAGTGCATATGGATTTTACCCATAGTCTTTTGACTTTCAAAGAAGAAAGCACAGATATAAGAAAGTATGCACACAAGAGTCAAAAAGAAATTGGTAGATTGATTTGGAGTAGAGTACTTTGTCACATTCTGAAAGGTTTGGGTCATCACAGCTAGAGGCAGGAGCAGCACTCAGGTAAAAATATCCCTGGCTATGAGGGAACAAGGCTTCTCTGATAGCTCAGTTGGTAAAGAATCCACTTGCAATTCAGGAGATTCCACTTCAATTTCTGTATCGGGAAGCTACCCTGGAGAAGGGATAGGCTATCCACTCTAGTGTTCATGGACTTCCCTGGTGGCTCAGATGGTAAAGAATCCACTTGCAATGTGGGAGACATGGGTTCAATCTCTGGGTTGGGCAGATCCCATGGAGGAGGGCTGGCAACCCACTCCAGTGTTCTTGCCTGGAGAATCCTCATGGACAGAGGAACCTTGTGGGCTACAGTCCATGGGGTTGCAAAGAGTCATACACAACTGAGCAAGTAAGCACACATGAGCGAAGAGGTTGGTTTTGCTGGACAGTGTTCCTGTGTGAATATGAAAGCTTCGTTTGCACGGCAGAAGAAAATTGCCTTGAATTCTTAGCTGAAGTGGTATCAAGTTTTGTTCATCTCTAGAACTATGGCAATTCAAATAATAGCAACAAAAGAATACCTATAAACAAAGAGCAATTTCAGAAAAAGAGAAGAGGAAATGAAAGTAAAAGGAGAAAGAATTTTTGGTGGTTTAGTCGCTAAGTTGTGTTCAACTCTTCTGATCCCATGGACTGTAGGCAGCCAGACACCTCTGTCCATGGGATTTCTCAGACAGGATTACTGAAGTGGGTTGCCATTTCCTTCTCTGGGGTATCTTTTTGACCCAGATATTGAACCCAGGTCTCCAGCATTGCAGGCAGATTCTTTATCAACTGTGCTACCAGGGAAACAGTGATGATATTTGGTCTCAGAGTATAAAAGTTAAAACACATGTATTTGGATCTTCACCGATTATAGTGTTCTAACAGCATTTCATTCTTCATAATCCAAGTTTTCACTCACTTTCCCTCTTCTGTTTTTCTTTCCTTATATTGGTCTTCTTCTTATTTTACTCTTTGTCCCCCTTCCCTTTGCCCTTTTATTTTGTCACTATCAGGATGTTGGAGAAAATATTTCCCGTTGTATATTGTCTAGGAATTCCTGCTAATGTCCTAAGGATGCCACAAAACCAGTCCAGCAACACCACTGCTTTCTCAGGTAAGCTGATCAAGAGATTGACCTTCATCAAAGGTTGTTGGAGGCAGTTGAACAAGCTGAGCAACCCTAATCCAGTCACATTGCTCCAGTCTCAATAGAGACTAAGTCTTTGAAGAGGGTTTTGCAATTCAGAGGACCTAGCCCAGGATGTTTGTAAGGCCAAATAACTATTGACAAGGATAGTTACTCATGGTTCTAAAAGGAGGAGGTAATGGAATCTCACTCTTCAGATAAATGTATACAACTTTCTGATCTACTCTGTGTCTATGTGACCAGGTGGAGAATTGTCCATAGACTCCAGAGGGTGTCAGATGCACACCAGTATGTATGCCATTCAATTGTTTAAAGTGTTTATGTTACATGGGTTTCCTGTGGGTCAGCTAGTCAGCTGCTGACCTTAAGATAATAAATTTTCTCCTGTAGGGTGCTTGCAGAGTGAGGGAAACAGAGAGGCTGTGGAGAATACTTGCAGGTGGTGAGCTGTGTGAATGGGAACATTTTTCCTATTAAAACACACACACACACACACACACAACTATGCAGTAGGGTGGAAAAGGTCAGTTTTCATTCTAATCATTCTAATCTTAAGCAAAGGCAATGCCAAAGGTTTAAATTACTACACAATTGTACTCATTTCACATGCCAGCAAAATAATGCTCAAAATTCTCCAAGTTAAGCCTTAACTGTATGTGAACCTAGAACTTCCAGATGTTCAAACTGGATTTAGAAAAAGCAGAGGAACCAGAGATCAAATTGCCAACATCCACTGAATCATAGAAAAGCCAAGAAAATTCCAGACAAAACATCTACTTCCGTTCCATTGACTACACTAAAATCTTTGTGTGGGTCACAACAAACTGCAGAGAATTTGGAAAGAGATGGGAATACCAGACACCTTACTTACCTCCTGAGAAATCTGTATGCAGGTCAAGAAGCAGGAGTTACAACTGGACATGGATCAACAGACTGGTTCCAAATTGGAAAACGAGTACGTCAAGTCTGTATATTGTCACCTTGCTTATTTAACTTATATGCAGAGTACATCGTGTGAAATGCCAGACTGGATGAAGCACAAGCTGGAATCAAAGATTGCCAGGAGAAATATCAATAACCTCAGATATGCAGGTGACACCACTCTTATGGCCAAAAGCAAAGAGGAACTAAAGAGCCTCTTGATGAAAGTGAAAGAGGAGAGTGAAAAACCTGGCTCAAAACTCAACATTCAGAAAACTAAGATCATGGCATCTGGTCCCATCTCTTCATGGCAAATAGATGGGGACACAATGGAAACAGTGAGAGACTATTTTTCTGGGCTCCAAAATCACTGCAGATGGTGACTGCTGCCATGAATTTAAAAGACACTTGCTCCTTGGAAGAAATACTATGACCAACCTAGACAGCATACTAAAAAGCAGAGATAGTACTTTGCCAAAAAAGTTCTATCTAGTCAAGGCTATGGTTTTTCTTCTGGTCATGTATGGATGTGAGAGTTGGACCATAAAGAAGGCTTAGTGCTGAAGAACTGATGCTTTGAACTGTGGTGTTGGAGAAGACTCTTGAGAACCCCTTGGACTGCAAGGAGATCCAACCAGTTAGTCCTAAAGGAAATCAATCCTACTTACATATGTAAGAGACACAAAGAGCTCCATAGCCGTATCCCGACTTGAGGCTACAGTAAGAAGTGTGTGACTGGAAGTGGGCCCTGCCTGATGCCGTTGTGGATATCCATTTCTATTGTTAATAAGTCTGTGATATTTTATTTTAGCACCCCAGAAGGACAAAGACAGAAGTCTCATGATCTCTAGATATTTCAGTAAACTTCATGCTATTTGGGTAGGAAGGTGCACAGCACTTGTATTGTCTGGTATAATAACACCATGAAAGTTGGCTGACAGTACATGGCTGGCTTTCATAAAGAATGAGAATTCAGTCTTGTTAGCATAACCATCACAATGAATAATTATCTAATTCATTGATTCTAATAACTTGACCCAGAATAATTTGCTATAATTCTAAAGTAAGCTTTTAATGGTCTTCTGTGTAATGATAGCTTCTGCTATTTTTGACAAATTTTAAACGGAACTTCATTCTCTCAAATGTAGGGATGGATTTTCTTTTTCTTTTCTAATAAATGAAAACAAGAAACTTTGACAAATTGCCTTCTTGTATGTGGTCTTTTTATTTTTTAAGACAAGACCCTTTACACTCAAGCATGCATTAAAAAGCTGTAAAACTCAAGGAGCTTGTTATAGGATGCATCACTAAAAATCATCTCAGAAATGAACGGGATGGATGTGGACTAGCAGTTGTTTTTGTAGATGATTTGGGCAATTCAGGTGATTGAGGTAAGTGCTAATCTTACATGAATCACTGTGCAGGCACTGGAGCAGGTTGTAAAAAGCAGTTTGACATGCATCTTCATTTGTCTCCAGGAATGGGAGTCCTGACCACAAGGGATAAATCACATTTTCCTTGACTCCAGGATGAATCTAAGCACCCAAAAGATAATGAGTTATTATGAGTTTTATTAGTATTTTCTCTTCTTCCATCTAATTATCAAATTATGATTGGGGAAAGAGACTTGAAAGTCTCGAGACACGGGTTTTGGAGCCAGCATATCAGAAATCTGTTAGTAATCTAAAAACTAGAAGCAGAACTCAAGTATGTATGAATTCAATTTTGACTTTCTCTCTTCTTCCTTCCCACTCTCATCCTTTGGTTTGAAGAGAACAAAGATGACTATACGAGCAAACTTTCACTAGCAAGTGTACCAGGATATACTTTGAAGAAAACATTTATCTTCGAAATTCTGTTCTCTGGTTCTCTTACCCTTTAAAATATCTCAATCTCCTGTGCCCTGGAAGAGGCAAAATTTTTTTTGGTGGAACTGTGTGCATTGCAGGGAAGGTTGCACATGTCAAAAATTGCAGTTGAATTCTGATTCACTTACAGTAGAATCTATCACTATGAATGACTATGCTCTTGCTTTATGTATTAGAAATCTAGAATACAGAAGGCCTGAATCTTGTTCCTGTAAAGTGAGAAATTTCAAAGCTCATTCCTCATTACAGAGGTCACCTCTTTCATTCATGAGAAAAGCAAAGAAGCCTTAAGAGTCTGCTCACCTGGTCAGTTACAGTTTCCATGCCTTTCTGAAGTACTTTGTGTACATTCTAAATTCTTCTGACCCTCTGTAGGAGAGCATCTGGGGCTCCTTTCATATCTCTCGGCTCTGTGACTAGGTGATGCAGCGAGCCATTCCGGGAGCAAAGTAAAATGAGCACTCACTTCAGAAGGATTTTATCCTAAGCAACCATAGGAAACAATCTCATTAAAATAAGCATAATTCAGTGAGTTTCATAACATGTGATTTTTCATCAGAACAACTGAACTAAAAAAGTTTCTTATTCATCTGTGTATGCAAAAGTTCCTGAAGGTGGTAAAAGTTGTAACATGATAAAATGAAAACTATTAGTTTCTACTCTGCAGAAATATTTTTAAAAATCTCGTTTATTTTGGTACCTAATCCTTCTGATAAATTCTAATCTATAACATGAAGAATTTCCTTTTTCCTTCTGAAATTCTACCATCTACTCAGTGAGTTCTTTTTTTTTTTTTGCAGTTTTTTTTATTTTTAATTAATTAATTTATTTATTTTTAAATTTAACTTTAAAATACTCTATAGGGTTTGCCATACATCGCCATGAATCCACCACAGGTACACACAAGCTCCCAATCCCGAATCTCCCTCCCACCTCCCACCCCCCAACGTCTCTCTGGATAAGCAAGCTGTGGCATATATACACAATGGAGTACTACTCTGCCATTAAAAAGAATAAATTTGAATCAGTTCTAATGAGATGGATGAAACTGGAGCCTATTATACAGAGTGAAGTAAGCCAGAAAGAAAAACACCAATACAGCATACTGACACATATATACGGAATTTAGAATGATAGTAAGGACGACCCTGTATGTGTGACAACAAAAGGACACAGACATAGACAATGGACTTTTGGCCTCAGAGGGAGTAGGATAGGGCGGGATGATCTGGAAGAATGGCACTGAAGCATGTATACTGTTATGTAAGAAATGAATCACCAGTCTCTATTTGATACAGGATGCAGGATGCTTGGGACTGCTATACTTGTCCAGGGAGAGAAATCGAAGTATTTTGTTGAAACTCAGTATGTGCCTAGAGTACCTGAACCCAGAAAACATGAATTCTACCTGTGTCCACCTCATTTTCACCCAAGGATTCATTTGTATTAAAGAATCAAATCAGTCATTAATGTATTCATTATCTGATTGGTAGTTTGTTCTATGATATTACAACAAAGGGACAATGAAGAAGACATGACATTCCTAACTATGCTTTCCACAAATGGTCCCAACAGCAGCCTCCATGCTGATATCAGAGCAGTCTGTTCTGTTGACCTGTGTAGGGAAGGAAAATGACACAGCATTGTCTTTAGTAACAGCAACAGCGGGATTCACAATGGAGGGTTTTCTCCCCTGAATCACTTCTACCAGGATTGAGCATGAAACTCCCAGGGGCTGAGTATCTCTAATTAAAAGGCTTGATTTCTTGAAATACTTTAGTGGTACAATAAATGAAGAGCAGAGAAGAATCAGATAGACATTGCAGTGGAAACATGATGGGATGTGAGAGTAAGGGAGCTGAAATGAAATTCAGGCTCTAGGGTGAGTGGCAACATAGTTTTCCTGGGGATGTTGTAGCTTAAAGAGCAAGAGTGAGAGCTCTGAGTTGGATAAAACCCAGACTCACTACCTACTGCCTGTGTGACTGGCAGAACTTGCATAACTTTTCTTAGCCTTGGTTTCCATATCTCAGGAAGTATAATAACATTCACTGTGTTACAGGATTTTTTTGTGAGGATTAAATACAGTAATAAATACAAAGCACTTTGTAAATTGTATGGCAATGTAACAGCTCTCAAAAAACTTCAAGCAATTAGCCTCCAATTAAAATAAATAAATTTAAATTGAAAAAAAGAAAATTTGAAAAAAATAAAAACAAGAAAAAAAACCTCCTCCTCCTCCCCCTTCTCCTCCTCTTCCTTATTCTATCATCTTCGTTATTAAGGAGCTTCGCAGATGGAAAGAATGCTGGTATCATTACAATGTTGTAGAGAGAGAACAGATTGTATTTAAGTGGGGATCCATGTGAAAACATTTTTTTTTTATTTAATTTTATTTATTTATTTATTAAATTTTACTTTACAATACTCTATTGGCTTTGCCATACATCGACATGAATCCACCACAGGTGTACACAAGCTCCCAATCCTGAATCCCCCTCCCACCTCCCACCCCACAACGTCTCTCTGGATCATCCCTGTACACCAGCCCCAAGCATCCTGCATCCTGCATCGAACATAGACCGGCGCCTCGTTTCTTACATAATAGTATATATGCTTCAATGCCATTCTCCCAAATNCCACCTCCAACCTCCCACCCCACAACGTCTCTCTGGATCATCCCTGTACACCAGCCCCAAGCATCCTGCATCCTGCATCGAACATAGACCGGCGCCTCGTTTCTTACATAATAGTATATATGCTTCTTCTTTTCTCAAACCTTTGGCTGATAATGGCTCAACAAACCCATACTCCTGTCAATTGTTTTATGGCTGGGGTATAAGACACCTCATGCAATTGTATCTCAAAAGTGCATATTGTGGGAGAGGGGACTGCTGAAATTCCCTTAGCCTTGAGTGTCTCTCTTATTTCATTAATAGCTTTCTAAGAGACATAAAACACCTTGATAAAAACTAGCAAGGAAGCACACTTTCTGTCCCCTTCTGAGGTTTATGTCAGAAATTTCCCCTATCTCTATTATACTTTAATAAAACTTTTTTGCAGAGAAAGCTCCAAGTAGTCAAAGCTCGTCTCTGACCCCAGATTGAAATCCTTTCCTCTGGAGATCACAAATCCTGGCATAACACATGGCTCACAGCTTTCATCTTTATGGCTTGTCCATTATCTTCAAGACAAGGTAAGTATGCTTAGATGTCTAGCTCTTTGCTCTCCTGGTAAACACGTTTTCTTCTGTACTTTACTAACTCTTCAATGTACCTGTGTGTGTGAAAACAGCATGAAAGAGAAGCGCCCTGGCAAAGCGAGGGATGAGCCCTACACTGTGGTTTCATGGAGGCTCATAATGACTGAAGGCAGGCCCAAGGAGAACCTTGTTGGGGGTTCGTACCGACCTGCCAATACTAAGAGGCACCCAACATCCCTGCAAAGAGAGTGGCCAGAAATGGGCAAAGCATGTAGACCAAACATGCCTTTCTAGATCAGCTTTTCCTGGTCTCTTTGACCATTTTGTAATTGCCTGAGGAATTAGAATAACTAACCAAATATATTGGATAAAAGACTTTCAAGAAACTTGCGATCCACAGTGTTGATCATTTTATCACACACTGCAGACAAGAGCACGTTCGGTAGCTAGGTGGAGCCATAGTTCCCAGAACATCTCTCAGGCTAGAAGGCCCTCTCTTAGCTGCCTGATTCAGAGGCTAGTGACCTGAAAGTGAGTCATTATTATGGCTGTGCCTCCAATCTATGTGGATAGGAGCACTGCTGGTAAGCATGAGGTTTTTGAGGACACAGATCAAGGATCTCAGGATCTGGTCAGATTGGAAGTTCAACAGGCCTCTTCCTTTGGTAATACTAGCTCTTGGTGGACCAGAGGAAGCTTTCTGGTGGCTTTGGAAGGATTGGCCCTAACATCTCAAGGACAACAATCACTTTTTCCTAGCTGGCTATACCTTCATCACCTCTTTTGCTATCACATATACTGGTTTGGTCACACTCAGAAAGGGTATGTTGGGCTTTATGTTCATCATTTTATGATTTACTGGTTCTACAGTGGTCAGAAATATCTTCAGGCCTGTGCAGAGGCATGCAAGAGATGGATGTTTATCCTGGGGTCTTAGCTTGGGAGACATTCTGGAAGGCTATGCTGTTGCACCCTGGGTGGCATCAGAGGAGGAGCAAAAATAAGGCAAAGCGTTATTGGTGAGGAACTGGGGCATAATTCTGGGATGCCACCAGGTCTACCCCTGGTACATCTCCACCATGCCTTGATGGTAGGATGGGGACGGACAGTAGTGGGACACCTGCGTTGGTAAGAGACAGGTTACCTATGAGTAGGGAAGGAAGCTTATGTGGAAGACCTGTCTCTACCCTCATCTAGAGCAGGGAACGATGCCTCTGGTAGAAAAAAAGACACTGTTCACTGCTTTTTTCTCTCTTACAGATGGTAGCTAACAACTCCAGCCTCACTTTTTTGAGCTGCATCCTGAGAATCTCAGATAGATTCGATCCCCAGAGCTTAAAGAACACACACCCGATCTTCCTATTGATACTGCATAGCCACACTATCCTTTGGAGGACGGTGAACAATGGCTGGTTGGAGGGTCTCTTAATTATAATACTGTCTTACAATTAGGCCAGCACTGTAGAAAACAAGGGAAATGGGTAGAAGCAGCATATATGTTGCCTTTTTACCCTCTGCGAGACATGCCAGACTTATGTCCTAAGGGTATAGATTTGGGTGTGAAACCTTCAGATCCCTCCTGTTCTACTTTGCCCCCATATCAGGGGCTTCCGATTGAGCAAACTGAAAGTCAGGGAACCCCTCACAGGAGGATTGCCTCAGTCTTGGTAGAAACTCAAATTCAAACTGCCTCAGTCTCAGTAGAGATGCAAACTCCTATCTCAATACAACTTAAGACTATGCTGGTTTCAATAAAAATTCAGATAATTGAAGTAAGGGATGCACAGACAGCTAAAACTAAGGGTGAAATACAGGATGAAATGGGGACAGGAAACAAAGAGATAAGGAAAAACAGGTTCTTCCAATCTATCCCTGGGATAATATGCTAATTGCTGACAGAGATGCTGAAGAACAGCCAATCGAGCTGTTGCCTCTAGATGAAGTATCCATCAGGAAAAATATTCAGTTTATGAGAGTTAATAAGTCCTATTTTTTTAATCAAGAAATACAAGAATCAAGGAAGATCTGGGAGACCATTGGAGGATTCAGAAAAACATATTAGAGCCTCTAAGGGTGTTACTCTGCTTTATGATCTTACTTGGAAATACATGATGTATATCCTGGGGCAGATCCTAACTCCTGACTCAAAGACTCGAGTTTTGGAGAAAGCTATTGCCTGTGGAGATGAATGGACTTCCCTGGTGGCTCAGACAGTTAAGTGTCTGTCTACAATGTGGGAGACGTGGGTTCGATCCCTGGGTCAGGAAGATCCCCTGGAGAAGTAAATGGCAATCCACTCCAGTACTATTGCCTGGAAAATCCCATGGACAGAGGAGCCTGATAGGCTACAGTCCATGGGGTCGCAAAGAGTCGGACACGACTGAGCGACTTCACTATGGAGATGAGTAGCTTGGTAATGAATTAGCAGGGAAGAGTGATGATGAGATAGCCACCTGCTCCTCTACTGGGAATCAGGCTGTCCCAACTATAGAACCAGACTGTGAATATAACACGCCAGAGGAAGATGGAATCAGAGTCATTTTGTCAGCTGTATTCTTGAAGGACTCAGGTAAGCAAATGTTAAGACTTTAAACTATGCCAAATTGGCAAACACAGAACAGGAAGAGAAGGAAGCATCTGCTGTAAGCATCTGTAAATTCCTAGATAGACTGTGAGAAACCCATCACAGATTCACTGAGATTGATCCCAAAACAGAAGAAGAAAGAGTGATCTTAAAGGATAGATTATCACTCAGTTAATTACAGATATATGCCGTAAGCTACTAAAACAGGCCTATGGATCAAATCAGTCTTCAGAAAATCCTTTACAACTAGCTCAGAGAATTTATTATGGCAGGGAATACTAGGAGAGGAAACAAAGGCAGAAAGAAAGAAAGGAAAGAAAGACCAAGGAACAGACTGATTCTCCAATAATAAAACTATTATTATTAGGTTTTAGAACCTTATAGAACCATTCCAAGACAGCCTATGAAAAGTGCCCAGAGGGACCCAGGTGGAAAGAGAGAGATTTGCTATCACTGTGGAAAGGAGGGGCACCTCAAGTGGGATGGCCATCAGGCTTCTAAGCTGCCCCTGGGTTCAGTCAAGACTGAGAAGTACCAAACGAGAGAAGAGACTTCCTTCAGAGGCACAGGCTCCAGAGTTGAACTCTCAGGAAAGTCAGGACTGAAGCTGCCTGGGAATCCTTACACAAGCTCCCATCTTAATTATACCTGAGGAATCCCAGGTATTATTAACTGTGGGGGGCAATCAGTTGATTTCCTTTTGGACACCAGGACAATTTACTCTGTGCTTACTGAAGGCCCTGGCCCACGTTTTCCCCCATCTGTTATTGCAATGAAACTGTCTGGATGAGCCAAATATTAGTATTTAAGTTGTTCTCTAGGTTGCAACTGGGACTCTGTGCTGTTTTCACACGAGTTTCTGATAGTACCAGAGTCTCCCTCACCCCTTTTGGAGAGGGATATACTGAGTAAGGTCCATGCCTCTGTTTTCATGAATATGGGGACCTCTCTTTCTCTCCCATTAATTGAACAAAATGTAAATACTAGAGTGTGGGCTGATGGAAAAACTGTGGGTTGAGCACAAAATGCTGCTACTGTCATTGCCAAACATATTTCCACATCAAAAGCAATATCCTCTAAAACCCGAAGTTAAGGAAGGGTTAAAACCTATCATTGAAAATTTAAAGGACCAAGGGCTATTCATCCCATGTGACTGTCCATGCAACACTCCTATTTTGGGTGTGAAAAAGCAAATGATAAATGGAGACTACTATTTCAAGATTTGCAAATAATAAATGAGGCTGTAGTTCCTTTACTCCCCATGGTGCCTAATCCTTATACTTTATAGTCTGAAATTCCTGAAAAGCCTAATATTTTTCAATATTTTATTTAAAAGATGCCTTTGATTTTATACCAATGGTGAAGAAAAGTCAATTTTTATTTTCCTTTGAAGACATTACCCAGCCAGATTCTCAGTTAACCTGGATATTTTTGTCCCAGGAGTTTCCAGACACTTATTCGGACAGTTTGTCAAGGGGTGTACAAATCTTTAGTAGCCCTGAGGAAGTGGTGTTACAATACATAGATGATATTCTGCTCTGTGATGAGATAGAGGAAGCTTGCTCAGAAACCTCAGAAGACTTCCTAAATATTTTGGCTGGCTCCATTTATAAGGAATTGTGGGAAAAGGCTCAGCTTTGTCAACAATCTGTTAAATATATGGGCCTAATAATATCTGATGGGACTAGGGCCATAGGCCCTGAGAGAATTATGCCTATACTAAAGCATTCTCTACCTATGAATTTAAGACAATTTAGAGGATTTGGGGGCATCACAGGCTACTGCCACATTTGGATTCCGCAGTATGAGGAACTTGCCAGCCTTTATATAAACTTATAACTGAAACTCAACAAGCCCAAACCAACAAACTGGTTTGGTCTCCAGGCACTCAAAAGGCTTTTAAGGCTCTTTAAACTGCTCTTCTGCAACCTCCTGCTTTGAGGTTTCCCACAGGGTCAGAGTTTAATCTGCTTGTCACTGAAAGAAGAGGTATCGCCTTGGGAGGTTTGACACAACCCCGACGGCCTTACCAGCAACCTATAGAATACCCGAGTAGAGTATTAGATGTACTGGCATGTGGGTGGCTACATTGTCTAAGAGTAATTGTGCTATTGCTTTATTAGTGCCTGAAGCTCTTAAATTTAATAATGGGTGAACTCTTACTGTACTGCCTTCTCATGATCTGAGTGGAATCTTAAACTCTAAAGTTACTATTTGGATGACAGACAATTGGCTCCTTAAATATCAGTCATTGTTGTTAGAAGGACCAAAAACTAACCTTAAAGGTTGTGGAAACATTTATCCTGCCACTTTCCCTGCAGAGAAGAAAAATGAAACACCTGGTTACAATTATTCCCAATTTCTGACTTCAAGCTATATAGCATGGGAAGATCTGATGGATATCTTAGACAATCCTGACATGGAAACATTTACAGATGACAGTTCTTTTGTTTGGGATGGGAAGTGGAAAGCAGATTACCCCGTGGTGACGGCTGAACAGGTTTTAGAAGCAAAGCCTCTCCTGCATGGAACAAGAGTTCAGCTAGCGGAGCCTGTGGCTTTGACTCAAATTGTAGAGTTTATCAAAGGGCAGAGAGTAAATATCTACACTGATTCTAAGTACGCTTATTTGACTTTACACACTCATGCTGCAATATGGAAGAAAGACTGTTTAAAACAGCAACAGGAGAACTTATTAAACATTTCAAAGAAACTGAAAGACTTTTGACAGCTGTACATTGTCCTAAAGAAGTAGCTGTTATGGATTGTAAAGGACACGACAGGGATGGGAGTAAAGTAGCTGAGGATATTCAGCTGGCTGACTGTCAAGCCAGAAAGGTGGCACTTAATGACCCCACTTCACTACAGATGGCTTTGATCTGGACAGGTACTGATCAACAGGAAAAAACACAATATACTGAGGAAAAATTAGAAAGATATGAGAAAAAGAGGAGCAAAGATTACTGATAAAGGATAGTTACAGTCTGAGGACAGACAATTAATAATTCCTGAAAATGCTCAATGGAAGATTCTTAAGGTTATAAAACAGAGCCTTCATTGTGGCATTCAAAGCACTTACCAGATGGCTTCTCATTTATATGAAGCCAAAAATGTAATGAAAACTTTAAAGAACATTATCAAGAGATGTGAGGTTTGTCAGAAAAAATAATCCAAAGAGTGAAAAACCAGAAAAAACTGGGTTACAATGAAGTGGAAAATATCCTGAGAGGAGTGGGAAATTGTCTTTANGTAATGAAAACTTTAAAGAACATTATCAAGAGATGTGAGGTTTGTCAGAAAAAATAATCCAAAGAGTGAAAAACCAGAAAAAACTGGGTTACAATGAAGTGGAAAATATCCTGAGAGGAGTGGGAAATTGTCTTTACTCCAATGTCAAAATAAAATGGACTCTCTTGTTTTACAGGTTTTGGTGGATGCCTTTACTGGATGGATTGAGGCTTTTCCCTGTCATAGTGAACAAGCTAAGGAGGTTATAAGAATTCTAATCCATAAATTATTCCCAGGTTTAGTATGCCACAGAGCCTTCAGAGTGACAATTGCCATGCCTGTAAAACTGCTGTAACTCAAAGGGTGTCAAAAGCTCTTGGAAGAGTATTACTTTCACTTTTCCTGAAGACTTCAATCTTGAAAAGTTGAAAAATCTAGTGACACTATTATGAGACATCTGCATAAATTAACTCAAGAGATGCAGGATCAGTTCAGTTCAGTCGCTCAGTCATGTCCGACTCTTTGCGACCCCATGAATTACAGCACACCAGGCCAGCCTGTTCATCACCATCTCTCGGAGTTCACTCAGATTCATGTCCATCGAGTCCGTGATGCCATCCAGCCATNCCTCTCTTCTTTTCACAGGTATTTCTAAGGCCTCCCCAGACAGCCATTTTGCTTTTTTGCATTTCTTTTCCATGGGGATGGTCTTGATCCCTGTCTCCCATACAATGTCACAAACCTCATTCCATAGTTCATCAGGCACTCTATCTATCAGATCTAGGCCCTTAAATCTATTTCTCACTTCCACTGTATAATCATAAGGGATTTGATTTAGGTCATACCTGAATGGTCTAGTGGTTTTCCCTACTTTCTTCAATTTGAGTCTGAATTTGGTAATAAGGAGTTCATGATCTGAGCCACAGTCAGCTCCTGGTCTTGTTTTTGCTGACTGTATAGAACTTCTCCATCTTTGGCTACAAAGAATATAATCAGTCTGATTTTGGTGTTGACCCTCTGGTGATGTCCATGTGTAGAGTCTTTTCTTGTGTTGTTGGAGGAGGAATATATACCTAATTAATGCCATTTAAGTATAAATCTACTTTTAGGTATAGTGAAATTCTCTCACAAATAAACAAATAAATCAGTACAATGATCATTTTCTCTGTTATCTCTAATCAAAAATATTAAAAACTACCTATAAGACTAAGAGTAGAAAAATGGATTAAATAAACTAAATGGTATATTGAAAAACAGATAAAATGAGTGAATATGATCTCTATATTCATTTATCAATGTGTGTTGATCCTAAAGACATAATGTTAAACACAAAAACAAGTTGAATTTTGTTACCTACCATATACGTAATTAAAAGCAAAATTATACTGTTTTTTAAAATCCTGTAAATAACTATTAACAGTATAAAAAATAAGTATTTTAGTACATCAAATTTGTGATAGATAGTGATGGATCTTGGAGGAAACGGGAAAGTCAACCTTATCTGAAGTTGTTTATTTATAATAAAAATATCTAAAATGTCATAAAGTGTCAACATTAGTCCACCTGTGTATTTTATCTTATGCATTTAAATATATTTATTTTAATTTTAAAGTCTTCTTGTGCTACAATAAATTTTCTTTTAAATACCACATTTTTGCATTCAGTATAATTTTCTTATCTAGTCCACGCATTCTGTTTTGTGATTTCATCTTTAAGATTTAAAAAATAATCTGTGCTTTTTCCAAGTAATTAGATAACTTTTCACTACACTATTTATTTACACTATATGTATACAATATAGCTTTAATAGTATCTAGGCTTACCAATTTATGGGAATTTTCTTTGACCCTTGCATATGAAAAGCTTCCTTAAGTGCCATGAACGCATTAGCAAATGATGTGAGGTCCCTACTTACTGGGTTCAGTATCATATGTAAGTATGTGTGTGTTCACATGTGTATCTATGTGTGTTTATATCTGCCTGTGTGTGTGCCTGACCATTTCTAGGAAAGGTTAAAGCTCTCTAGAATAATTATTTCCATTTATCCTTGTATTTCTGTCAGTTTGTCCTGCATTTATGATCTTATATTCAGTGTGTATGAGTTTATATGAAAGAGGTACTTAATGGATTGGCTCTAAATCAATATAAACTCGGAGAAGGCAATGGCATCCCACTCCAGTACTCTTGCATGGAAACTCCCATGGATGGAGGAGCCTGGTAGGCTGCAGTCCATGGGGTCGCTGAGTCAGACACGACTGAGTGACTTCACTTTCACACATTGGAGAAGGAAATGGCAACCCACTCCAGTGTTCTTGCCTGGAGAATCCCAGGGATGACGGAGCCCAATGGGCTGCCATTTATGGGGTCGCACAGAGTCGGACACGACTGAAGCGACTTAGCAGCAGCAGCAGCAATATAAACTATTTTCATTTAAAAAATAAATTTTCCTTTAAGTTTCATTCTGTATAGCTTTCAGATTTCTATTCTTTGTTTGTTGACAATTGTCTGTTATTCAGTTTTCATTTTTCTCTTCTCATTACATCTTTATATGCTGCAATACTATTTTTTAAACTTCCAAAGTCAGGTACACATTGAATTTCAAAAAAAGAGTGATGTTAATTTGCCAGAGTTGTTTCTCTCACACTCCCTCCCTTCATTTCCTAATGAGTTTTATGAAACCTCACATCTATTTTTATTTATTCAATGCCAAATCTAAACTAGCAGTGTTTGTGGCAAAAGATGTAATATAATATGGAGGGATGCAGTGGAGCAGGTAATCAACAAAAGTGTACAGTATGACCCTTTCTTTTAAGGGGCATTTCACCTAGAGAAACAGAAAAAACAAGTAAATGCCAATAGTATGAAATTTATAATTTGTGTGATATTCAAAGAAAATAATGCTTATTGGAACAATCAAAACAAACATCATGGACCTTTTTAATTAGTGAATGAAAATAAGACCAATTTGATTTTTTATAGAGGAATAGCATAAATAAAAATTTGCATTCAGCAGACACTGACTGAAGTTACTTTTTCCAAGAATTGAGATAAATCTTGGGAATTCAAAGACCCAAGTGTACAACAATGGCTCCATAAAATGAAGCTTAGAGTCTATCAGGAGATTATATCATCTGAGTAGTTATAAAATTAAGTTCTGTACCAAGAAGCTGGAGAAGGAAATGGCAACCCTCTCCAGCATTCTTGCCTGGAGAATTCCATGGACAGAGGAGCCTGGTGGGCTCCAGTCAATGGGGGTGCAAAGAGTCAGACATGACTGAGCAACTCTCAATCACTCATTCACCCAAGAAGCAAAGTGCTGGATCATCAGTAGGGTGGAAAATCTAGTTAGGAAGTCTGGGAAAGGCTTTCTCAAAGTACAAATATTAAACTGAGGTCAAAAGAAAGAGTGGTGGGAGGGAATCTATGAAGCAGAGGAGTATTGTAGGCTCAGACTCCAAGGCAGGTGGCATCTGGCAGTTCCTACCTCTCCTGAAGCTTGATTGAAAAGAAAGAAATTGGATGCCTTGGGAAGAAGTGAGAAGTACACTAGAGCCAAATAAGATAGGCATTTTAGGTCAGGTTAAAGATTTTGATCTTTAGGTCAGTAAACCACTGAAATATTTAAATAGACTAAGGATTTGAGGGTAGAATAAGGATGATAGACTTGATCAATATTTGTATAATAGAATCCCTGTAGCTGGATGGATCTCCCTGGCTCTTCCACTATGGAGGTGGATTTGAGGCATAGAGAGAAGTCTTAGGGGAAGGGGCTGCTGCAAAAGTGCCACTGAGAGCTCATAGTAGTTTTGTCTAGCATGCTAGCATTGAAATGGAAAGAACAATTTGTTCAGTTAAGTTCAGCTGCTCAGTCATGTCAAACTCTTTGTGACCCCATGGATTGCAGCATGCCAGGCCTCCCTATCCATCACCAACTCCCAGAGTTTACTCAAACTCATGTCCATTGAGTCAGTGATCCCATTAAACCATCTCATCCTTTATCATCACCTTTTCCTCCCACTTTCAATCTTTCCCAGTGTCACGGTCTTATCAAATGAGACAGTTCTTTGCATAGGTGACCAAAGTATTGGAGTTTCAGATTCAACATCAGTCCCTCCAATGAATATTCAGGACTGATTTCCTTTAGGATGGACTGGTTGGATCTCCATGCTGTCCAAGGGACTCNTCTCCACTGACCTCCAGTAGCATATTGGGTACCTAATGACCTGGGGAGTTCCTCTTTTGGTATCCTATCATTTGCATACTGTTTTTCATACTGTTCATGGGGTTCTCAAGGCAAGAATACTAAAGTGGCTTGCCATTCCTTCTCCAGTGGACCACATTCTGTCAGACCTCTCCACTATGACCAGCCCATCTTTGGTTGCCCAGCAGGCATGGCTTAGTTTCATTGAGTTAGACAAGGCTGTGGTCCTAGTCTGATTAGATTGACTAGTTTTCTGTGATTATGGTTTCAGTGTGTCTGCCCTCTGATGCCCTCTTGCAACACCTACCATCTTACTTGGGTTTCTCTTACCTTGGGTGTGGGGTATCTCTTCACGGCTGCTCCAGCAAAACACAGCCACTGCTCCCTACCTTGGACAAGGGGTATCTCCCTACGGCCGCCGTTCCTGACCTTCAATGTGAGATAGCTCCTCTAGGCCCTCCTATTCACAAGCTTAACAGCTATTGATTTAGCAAAATAGCATATAACTTGACTGCAAAAAGCTCATTATAGAAAATTGGAACACAGATACATAAAATAGAAAATACAGAGGCAAGTAAATAATCCCATATAATTCCATATAATTGCATCACACATAGAGATCCACTGTTAACCGGCTCTCATGTGTTCAGGGCACATGCAGGTGTGGGTGTGGTGGGGGGCGGGGGGGCGGCATTCTCATACAACATATTGAGTTTTCCATTGTTTAAAAACAAAACTTCACATTTGGTCCCATGATAGCAGATATTCTCTCAAGCATAATTAGAATCACTGCCCAAAATTACATGACATGAATATACTATCATTTATTTAACCACTCTTCAATTGTCAAACATTTCACGGATTTTTCCTTTTTTACAATGTTTGTTATAAGTGGTACTGCAGTGAACACACCTGTAAATATGCATTATTTCTCCTGACTATTTCTTAAAGATGGTTTCTTTGACTTGACTTGTGAGTTCCTGTCCTTTGCTACTTTTCCGCATGTTGTGCCAAAGATCTCTTTGTCTTGCACAGATTTTGACCTTTTGTCTGTCAAATATTTGTTGAAGTTTACCTAGCTTGTTGTTGGCCATTCAATTGTAGAGTATATCAAATGGAGGAGGGTTGAATTTTTTTAATAATTGGGGGGATTTAGGGTAAAATATTTGGTAAAAGATCAGGATCTGTCTAACTTGATACTCCTTACAAATGGCCAACTTTCTCAAGACAATTTGTTGAACCATTTGCCCTTATTATTTCCTTTCTGAAGCCTTTTTAATCTGTTTCAAATTCTATTTAACACAGGACCATCTATTCTATTCCACTTATCTGTCAAGTTGACTCTTACAACATTGACAAACTATTTTAATTACTGGTTTCATATGCCTTTCAATAACCTGAAGGTAAGGATCCCCTTGTTCCTCCTTTTTCAGAATATTCTAATTCTGAACCAAAATAGAGAGCCATCTCATTTGAATAGCAAGAAGACCACGCATGCTGGCTGGTGTGCTTGTTTAAAAATTCATCCCATGCTAAGTGCACTACCTAGGCTGACATGGAAGAGCTGAGGAAAGACTTGGACCCCGAATGCCTAGTTCCCTGAAACAAAGGAGCTCATTAAAAACTATAGTTCCCAAAATGCACTACGCTAGGGCTCTATCTGGCTCCTCCACCATCCACTGCGCTGTAACCTGTAATACTGGGCCACACTTGCCTGGGCAGTGAGTCCCTCTATCAGGATCCAGGCATCCTCCATGAGAAGTTCTGGGGTCATAGTTGAGAGAGAGAAGCAAGAAGAAATGTGCTCTGAGGCCATCGATACAGAACTACTGCTTAAGGAGGTAGACGTCCAGGTTTTGGGTCAGAACTGGCCCTCTGTCTCAAAAATGCTGTAGAGAAGGAAAGACCCCAGGCCTACCCTCCTTCCATTAAGCTCATCGATTCACTCCCATTAGAATGGTAGCCCATGCTTGGCCTCCAACAGAAATCTTCATCAGGCCCTCTGTGAAAACTGCCCCCAGATACCTGAGCTGGTGGGCTGCCAGTCTTGGGTTTCTGATGGAGGTGTATCATTTTGCTCTCTCTGTTCCTTCAGATGCCTTTTTAAAGGAACATGGAAGATAACTGAGTGAGAATTAGATTCTCCTTGGGATTAGGAATCAACAATGATTTGTTTCAGTGAACAAATATCAGTTCAGTTCAGTTCAGTCACTCAGTCGTGTCCGACTCTTTGCGACCCCATGAATTGCAGCACGCCAGGCCTCCCTGTTCATCACCATCTCTCGGAGGTCACTCAGAGTCATGTCCATCAAGTGCGTGATGCCATCCAGCCATCTCATCCTCTGTAATCCCCTTCTCCTCCTGCCCCCAATCCCTCCCAGCATCAGAGTCTTTTCCAATGAGTCAACTCTTTCCATGAGGTGGCCAAAGTACTGGAGTTTCAGCTTTAGCATCATTCCTTCCAAAAAAATCCCAGGGCTGATCTCCTTCAGAATGGACTGGTTGGATCTCCTTGCAGTCTAACGGACTCTCAAGAGTCTTCTCTAACACCACAGTTCAAAAGCATCAATTCTTCNTGTGAAAACATTTTACATAATGTCAGGACTGAGATTAGCACAGGGACTCAAAAAAAGATTATAACGATAAAAAGTTGGAATAAATGATTGAAGCTTGATACAAAGATTGTATTGTCACCAGAACAAAGGCAACTGTTGCAGCCATGAGAAGCAAGACAAAATTTTATAGGCCATCGGTGGGGAGACTTATGATTAAGAATAAAAGATGATAGAAGAGTCGTTGAGAATGAAGGAGGTGTCAGAGAGGCAGAAGCAGAATCAGGAGAGCCTAGAAAGTCAGAAGCGATGGCTCAAGTGGTACAGTACAAGAGTGATTCCTAGGTAGGAAATACTCAAAACTCGGGTTGTGTTTCTTACATATCAATGGATTCTGCAAATCTTATATTTTATACATGGAAGTTCCAGTCAGTTCATGTCTTCATACAGTAATAGCTGCAATCCTGGGTCAAATGCATTGGTTGAAATAAAGTTGTCTGCATGGACAGTTTATAGATCTGTTATTTATTTTGCTGCTGCAGATCTTTAGTCATCACTTGATTTTACTCAAACTTTATCAACTGCATAATATAATTTCTCTTTGATTGCTTATTCTCCTTCTATCTTTCTCTGCATGTGCGGTTACCATTCCCCCAATAATCTGAAGCCTGGTAACACGAGTGTACCGTCTCAGTTGCTTGGGTGAAAATCTGGATAAAAGACCCAACTTTATGCACCTTCTTGTTTGCTTTGAGGGGTAGAGGGGGAGGAAGTGTGGCAGCTATTGAAGAGATCAAAGTCTTTTCCCTGGGCATACACTGTATGCTAGAAATGATTGAACAAATTCAAAGAGTTACTGTTATGTGGGGCTTCCCTGGTGGCTCAGACAGCAAAGCGTCTGCAGTGCTGGAGACCCCGGATCGCTCCCTGGGTCAAGAAAGACCCCTGGAGAAGGAAATGACAACTTACTCTGGTATTCTTGCCTGGAGAATCCCCACGGACAGAGGAGCCTGGTAGGCTACAGTCCATGGGGTCGCAAGAGTCGGACATGGCTGAGTGACTTTACTTTCACTTTTCACTGTTATATGGGCATTCAATAAACAAACCCATAACTAGAATACTAACACATTTGATAGGTGTATAATTTTCTTTTTTTTTTTTACTGAGGAGCACATAAAAATTGAAAGTCTTTCTTTTTCCTACTTTTTCTTTCCATTATCCCTATAAACTTTTTCATCTAACTCTCTAAATTTCATCTCTTCCCTTCTTTACTCTTCTTGTTTAACATTATACTTCTCACAGTTAATATTTGGATAGCAAACACTAAAAATGCCACAATAGTAAATGTTTTATTGAGTGCCATTTTAAAAAAATATTTGAACCAAATGTAGTACCTGTATACCTATATGTTGCCATTCAATCTCTTCTTTACTGTTGATTGGAACCAATATACTCCTTTAAAAGGAGTTATAAAATTATAACTTTTCTTTGACTAATCTCTGAACTCATATACCTATAGTTTAGTGTTCATTATAGATGCAGAATACAATGTTGTTGACGGTGACAGAATGATAGAAAAATATGAGTTCTCAAAGTTCTAAGAAATACTAAACAGTGGATTGAGAATAAGAATACAAAACTAGCTAACATGCTGATAGAGGAAAAACTAAACAAATCTCTGAACATTTAAAGAGATTACTTGGAAGATTTGGAAAAAAAGATGACAGTCAAAAATGGAGGATGAAAGAAAAGCTAGTGAATAAAAAGAACTACATGAGTTTAATAGAAACATTGAGCACCACTTTTTTTTTTTAAAGGTATTTGCCCTACTGTGGGCTCCTTGATTAATCTAAAAGAGTTTACACAGTACTTCAAGGTAACTTCATCAGAAAGAGAATAATTATTCCCAATTCTAAACCCACCCATTTATTTTAGTTCACTGCAAATCTTACAACAATATACTATAGCATTTAAAAAAGGTTATTATTTGTTTTCATGACAAGCATTTAGCTTTGTCTAACATGTTCCATCCACCCTGTTCACTGCCATGCAGTTCTATTGATTGGGTATTTACTGTGGGCTGGGTGAAGAATGCCTAGAGAGACACAGAAAGACCAAAAAATTAGCATGCTTCCTTTTCCCAGCCCCACCTAAGAGTCCTTTATGTCAGCTATTGTTATGGACTGAATGTGTCTCCCTCAAATTCATACGATAAAGCCCTGAATCCCAGCATAGTGCTGTAAAGGGCCTTTATGAATATTAATTAAGGTTAAATGAGCTTATAGGGTGGAACACTGATCCAGTAGGACTAGTGTCCCTATGAAGAGAAACATAAGAGTTTTCCCCCTCACCCTGTGAAGATACAGGCAGAAGCAAAATTGGAAAGAGAGTTCTTATCAGAGCCTGACTTCATTGGCACCCTGATCTGGGACCTTCAGCCACCAGAACTATGAGAAAACTAATTTCTGTTGTTTAATCCACTGAGTCTATGGTATTCTAAAGCAGTCCAAGCTGACAAATACAGGTGCTTTGAATTTATTTTGGAATTTTAAACATTAAAATGAATGAAAGGAAATTGAAATTTCACAAAACGGATCCCTTCTTCCATTGCCCTATCTTAGGAGCTGATGCCTTCTTTGACCTAGAAATTGTATTATGTGAAATTTGGCTGATGCAGCCTTCTTGTTGAAAGGATAATATAGCCCAGTCACTTACACAAAGGTTCCTTCTCTAAGTAAGCAAGAAGTACAGCACTTACAAATTCGTGGAATATTTCCCTGGAGAGGTAATGAATATAGTTGGACACTGTAACCACAAGGTAAATCATTTTGGAAGGGGTATCTCACAGTTGTCAAAGTTGGGACAGATGAGCGTGGAGACCACAGTCTGGCACAAGAGCAGATTTGACATCACCAGGAGCAGGAGCAGGAGCAAGTGCGGCCCTGCTTAAATAAAAACATGAGCCACTCTGAGATGATCTTTTCACCCTTGGTTAGCAAAAGCCATCCTGTCCAGGGAAGACTTGTCTCTCCCCATTGCTCTGAGCAGGATTTGGTGCTGGAGTAGCTGGGATGGGGAAGAGGCAGAACCTTCCACTATGTAAATTTGTATGCACAATGATATTTGCACAGATATATAGTTGGAGATGTTGGTTACTCCCTGCATTTTTGTATTGCTCCCAGAAGTGCTCTTGTGTTCTGCAAACATTTGGAGCTTAAATTAATCCTGGGCCAGAGTGTTTAGGTCATTTTCGTAAAAGAGTTTAATGTCTTGTGACTTTCTGCAGACTCTTAGCAGCGAAGCTCTCTAGGAGTTTGTAATTTTTTCACTCTACATAGACTACTGGTTGCATTTTAGACACTAAAATGGCAAGAATAGCACAGTTGATCTCTGTGATTTTACCATCACGCTGGGTAAGAATGAACACTTGACTGATATTGCTACTATAAAGTACAAAGAAAATTCTAAGAATAAAAGGATACTGTAGCTTTAATCCACATACATTTCCTGATACTTTGCCAAAAGCTTTAAAAATTTTGTGTTTCACACTAGCCCTTTGAAATAGCCTTGACCTTCATTGTGCTGTTGTTGCTGAACATAGCTAAGTCCTGACTGATTGTCACCCCGTAGACTGCAGCATGCCAGGCTCCCCTGTCATTTACTCTGGAGTGTGCTCAAATTCATGTCCACTGAGTCAGTGATGCTATCTGTCTGTCTCATCTTCTGCTGCCCCCTTCTCCTATTGCCTTCAATCTTTCCCAGAACCAGGGTCCTTTTAAATGATGCTCATTATTATCATGAAATTGTATTAATGAAATAACAAGACTTAGTGTAAGTGATTTTCTCAAGTCTCATGATTAGCAGATGAAAATAACTGGGCACCAATACTGCCTTTTTTTCACTTCCTCATGCCACATCACACAAATATGTGAGCTCTAGGTCTGCATGTGTGTAACAGGGACCACATCAGTAGCTGTGATGCTCCCGTGCTTGCAGAGGTCATTGCCATTACTAGCAGAGAAAAATATTTTGTCTTTGCATGACAACAGTGACCCCAGAAAATTGACATTATCTACTTGTTCTGCTCTATCTATAAAACACTCACTTTTAAAGTCTTTGGCAGTTATCAGAGATGATTTAATTACCAATTTCTTTCTCAGCAAATGGACAGTCATCTCTGCTAATTGTCTTTTTGAAAAAATAATCAATGACTTTTTCCTGTTTCCTCATATGTCAAGTAATTTCATAATGACAATTTCCACTCATCATTGTAAATGTCATATTGTGTTTAGTTTTTATTATAATTTATTGCAAAGAATTGCTTTCTGCTTATTTGTTTTAGCTAGGGAGTAATTTAACAAGACTCATACTTTAAACTCCATTTCTTAGATGGCAATTCAAACCTGTGTCAGTTATTTAATCCTTAGCTGTGCTGTGTGGAGTCTGCCATACACAGAGGTCAGTCAGAAATTTATATGGAATTTGGGATTCCTCTTCTCTGTGTTTTTCCTTTCTGAGAGTCTCCTCTCCATTTCAGTTCAGTTCAGTTCAGTTCAGTTGCTCAGTCGTGTCTGGCTCTTTGCGACCCAATGAACCACAGCACACCAGGCCTCCCTGTCCATCACCAACTCCCGGAATCCACGCAAAGCTATGTCCATTGAGTTGGTGATGCCATCCAGCCATCTCATCCTCTGTTGTCCCCTTCTCCTCCTGCCCTCAATCTTTCTCAGCATCAGGGTCTTTTCAAATGAGTCAGCTCTTCGCATCAGGTGGCCAAAGTACTGGAATTTTAGCTTCAACACCAGTCCTACCAATGAACACCTGGGACTGATCTCCTTTAGGATGGACTGGTTGGATCTCTTTACTGTCCAAGGGACTCTCAAGAGTCTTCTTCAACAACACAGTTCAAAAGCATCTATTCTTTGGCACTCAGCTTTCCTTATAGTCCGACTCTCACATCCATATATGATCACTGGAAAAACCATAGCCTTGACTAGATGGACCTTTGTTGACAAAGTGATATCTCTGCTTTCTAATATGCTGTCTGGATTGGTCATAACTTTCCTTCCAAGGAGTAAGTGTCTTTAAATTTCATGGCTGCAATCACCATCTACAGTGATTTTGGAGCCCAGAAAAATAAAGTCAGCCACTGCTTCCATTTTTTCCCCATCTATTTGCCATGAAGTGATGGGACTGGATGCCATGATCTTAGTTTTCTGAATGTTGAGCTTTAAGCCAACTTGTTCACTCTCCATTTTCACTTTCATCAAGTGGCTCTTTATTTCTTCTTCACTTTCTGCCACAAGGGTGGTGTCATCTGCATATCTGAGGTTATTGATATTTCTCCCGGCAATCTTGATTCCAGCTTGTGCTTCCTCCAGCTTAGAATTTCTCATGATGTATTCTGCATATAAGTTAAATAAACAGGGTTTGCTTAGAATGATGGTCGAGTTCCTACCAGAGTTTAATCCATCCAACAGAATATTATTATACTCTCCTCTTAGACTAAGAGCCATACAGTACAGAACTATCATTCTTATCATTTTTTCTTGACATTACTTGTCCTCTAGAGTTAATGTCATTTAAGTGTTACTCTTTGGTTATGTTCAAGTATGGATTTGCTTTTGTTTCTTTTCCTTTCTTAGTCCTCTTTTCCTTTCTCCTCTCCTTCATCTCTGTCCTGCCTCTCTTTTGTCTCCCATCTCTCCCTCTTTCCTTCCTGCATTCCTACCTTCCTTCCTCTCATCTATCTTCCTTTCTCTCTCTCTCACACACACACTCTCTACTTTCCATAGTGATCATAATTATTACCAGAAGAAGGAAATAACATAGTAGAAGCTTCAAGTATATGTAAATTGAGGATGATAATTCTCTTTTGAAATGTAACAAAACTAAAATCTTCTGATATCCTGCACTAAAAATATAAACACCCCATGGTTATTAGATGAACTATGATCTATTTAATATAGTGTTATTTCAGTTGCATAAAAATAACTCTCAATAGCATTTTCAAAAGTGGTTATGCATTTGCCTTAGTAAAAGAAGAATATCAGAGGACAAGCAAATATCCCTTTCATCTAAATATGCTAATGTTTTTGCTTTTAAAATTATTTTATTTTGAATATCTCATAAAAATGTTTCTGACAGGGAATTAAAAAAATATCTCTATAAAATTAACCAGAGTCAGATCTACTCTAACTTTCATGCTGCCATCAAGTTTTACTAAAATGTGTTTTTGCCCATGAAACTGAAAATGTAATTATATTGAAAACTGCATTTTAAAAGAATAATATGGCTGTTGACCTTTGTGATTAATCAGGATTTTAGACTGAAGTGAGCAAACTTTAGTTTGGACAAGTACTGACAAATGAGATTTTATCATTTTGAATGAGCTCTGAACATGATATTGTTTTTCCAATTTATCAGAAAGGGGGCAATTTCATTAAGGATAAGATATCAGCATTTGCTGGGTTTTCTTTGCTCTTCAGTTCAGTTCAGTTCAGTTCAGTCGCTCAGTCCTGTCCGACTCTGCGACCCCATGAATTGCAGCACGCCAGGCCTTCCTGTCCATCACCAACTCCCGGAGTTCACTCAGACTCACATCCATCAAGTCAGTGATGCCATCCAGCCATCTCATCCTCTGTCATCCACTTCTCCTCCTGCCCCCAATCCCTCCCAGCATCAGAGTCTTCTCCAATGAGTCAATTCTTCGCATGAGGTGGCCAAAGTACTGGAGTTTCAGCTTCAGCATCATTCCTTCCAAAGAAATCCCAGGGCTGATCTCCTTCAGAATGGACTGGTTGGATCTCCTCGCAGTCCAAGGGACTCTCAAGAGTCTTCTCCAACACCACAGTTCAAAAGCATCCATTCTTCGGCACTCAGCTGTCTTCACAGTCCAAATCTCACATCCATACATGACCACTGGAAAAACCTTAGCCTTGACTAGACAGACCTTTGCTGGCAAAGTAATGTCTCTGCTTTCTAATATGCTGTCTAGGTTGGTCATAACTTTCCTTCCAAGGAGTAAGTGTCTTTTAATTTCATGGCTACAGTCAACATCTGCCATGATTTTGGAGCCCATAAAAGTAAAGTCTGACACTGTTTCCACAGTTTCCCAATCTATTTCCCATGAAGTGATGGGA
>SJYV01017767.1:826164-858562 GCA_006410875.1 Neotragus pygmaeus
GACCAACCTAGATAGTATATTCAAGAGCAGAGACATTACTTTGCTGACTAAGGTCCGTCTAGTCAAGGCTATGGTTTTCCCTGTGGTCATGTATGGATGTGAGAGTTGGACTGTGAAGAAGGCTGAGCACCGAAGAATTGATGCTTTTGAACTGTGGTGTTGGAGAAGACTCTTGAGAGTCCCTTGGACTGCAAGGAGATCCAACCAGTCCATTCTGAAGGAGATCAACCCTGGGATTTCTTTGAAAGGAATGATGCTGAAGCTGAAACTCCAGTACTTTGGCCACCTCATACAAAGAGTTGACTCACTGGAAAAGACTCTGATGCTGGGAGGGATTGGGGGCAGGTAGAGAAGGGGACGACAGAGGATGAGATGGCCGGATGGCATCACGGACTTGATGGACGCGAGTCTGAGTGAACTCTGAGAGATGGTGATCAACAGGGATGCCTGGCATGCTGCAGTTCATGGGGTCGCAGAGAGTCGGACACAACTGAGCGACTGAACTGAACTGAACCAGTATTCTTGTCCAGAGAATCTCATGGACAGAGGAGCCTGGCAGGCTACTGTCCATATATTTGCAAAGAGTTGGACATGACTGAAGCGACTTAGCATGCACACATTATATTGTTTTGATGAGGATAACTTTGTAATATAATTTGAAATCAGCAACTGTGATGCCTCAAGCTTTGTTCTTCTAGATCAAGATCTTTGTGACTATTTATTGTCCTTTGTAGTTCTTTACAAGTTCTAGATTTGTTTTACTCTGTTCCTGTGAAAAATTCCTTGGGATTTCAAAAGAGACTGCCCTGAGTCCATAGATAGCTTTGGGTAGAATGTATATTTTAACCATCATTTTCTTCTAATCCTTAAGTATGGAATATGTTTCCTTTTATTTGTGTCTTTTTAAAAAAATTCCTTTATCAGTGTCTTTAAATTTTTGTGATCTTTCAACACTTCATTCAAATTCATTCCTAAGTATTTTATCCTGTTTTTTTTGGATGCAATTGTAATCAGAATAGTTTTCTTTATTTCTCTTTCTGATAGTTTGTTGTTCCTATATAGGTAAGCAACTGAGTATTGCATATTGGAAAAAAGTATACAAAATGTATTCTATAGCACTATGGAATAGACATTTTTTCCCCAAGTAAGACACACAAATGGTCAAGAAGTATATGATAAGATATTCAGCATCACTAATATTCAGGGAAATGCAAATCAAAAGCACAAGTGATATCACCCCATACCTGTTTGAATGGCTATTACCAAAATGTATGAAATAACAAGCGTTGGTGGAAATTTAGAGAAAACAGAACTCTTATGCACTGTTGGTGGAAATGTGTATTTGTGTAACTCCCATGGAAAACCATTGGGGAGATTTCTTAGGAAATTTAAAAGAATACTGCTATGTGATCCATTAATTCCACTTCTGGGGATATACTAAAGGAAATAAACTCATTGTCTCAAAGTGAGATCTGTACTCCCATGTTCTTTGCAGCATTATTCACAGTAGTCAATGTATAAGAACAATCTAAGTATCTGTCAACAGGTGAACAGAGTAAAACAATATGATGTGAGAGATATATGTGTGTATATATATATATATGTAAATGTATGTATATATGAATATTATTTAGCCATTAAAAAAACATCCCATTATTTTTGGCATCATGGATGAAACTGGAGGACATTATGCTAAGTAAAATGTCAGAGAAAGATAAATTCCATATGATCTCATAAATATCTGAAATCTAAAAAATCCCATAAAAATCTGAAATCTAAATATAAATAAATAAATAAAAGAGAGAGAAACTCAGAAACAGAGTATGAAAGTCTGGAGGCCAAAGCCTGGAGGGTAGGAAAATAGGGAGAAGTTTGTAAAATGTTACACATTTTCTAATATAAAATTAATAAGGTCTAAAGATCTAACATATAGCTTGGTAAGTATAAATGATAAGATAGTGTTGCAAAATTGAAATGGTCTAAAAAAATGAAATTGATGCTTTTGAACTGTGGTGTTGGAGAAGACTCTTGAGAGTCCCTTGGACTGCAAGGAGATCCAACCAGTCCATTTGAAGGAGATCAACCCTGGGATTTCTTGGAAGGAATGATGCTAAAGCTGAAACTCCAGTACTTTGGCCACCTCATGCAAAGAGTTGACTCATTGGAAAAGACTCTGATGCTGGGAGGGATTGGAGACAGGAGGAGAAGGGGACGACTGAGGATGAGATGGCTGGATGGCATCACAGACTTGATGGACGTGAGCTTGAGTGAACTCTGGGAGACTGTGATGAACAAGGAGGCCTGGCGTGCTGTGATTCATGGGGTCGCAAAGAGTTGGACACGATTGAGCGACTGAACTGAACTGAAAAAAGTGGGACTTTTTTTTTCAAAAAACAAAAGGTAAACATGTGAGGTGTTACTAAAGTCAATAGAAGTTGAAATTTTTTTCTAAGACATACTTAAATTGAGGTCGACAAGATGGCAGAGGAGTAAGTGAACATGGAGTCCATCTCTCACCATGGATGCCTCAAGAATACATTTATAGATGCAGCATTTCTCACCGAATACAAGCTAAATAGGGGTAGGATTCTCTGACCACTGGAAAGGAATATATGGATCCACTCCACACCTTGAAAGGATGAAGTAAAGAAAGGGAAAGAGGAGGAGAGTGAGTGGGACTGACCTGTACTTGGAGTTGGGGAGCAGAAGCAGGGGAGAGATCCCCACATCTGGGGCAATCTGCTGGGACAGAGGGAGGCATTTGAGGCCGTTGGAGAGTAAAGAAGCTGATCTGTGATAGTCTGAATGGAGTAAGTACCACACAGACAAGCATGCCACAGTCTATGTATCCTGGACAGGGTGGCAAGTCCACTGGTGTCCAGAGCGACTGGGAATTGGAATTATGTGGGTTGAAGAGCAATCTCAGGATGAAGACTGCTTCTGACTATCGGGAAATGGCCTGACTGGACAGATGGAGAAAGTCTGTGGTCGGTAATACCTTGGGAGGAAAGTTGGCCTTACATGTATGGCACTATTGCTGAGTAACTCCCATGGGATGGAGCAACAACTGTCTCTCTTGTCAATGCTGGTGCCTGTGGATGAGCAATGGAGAAAGACCCCAGTATTGGTGGCCCTTGAGGAACTGAGCAATAGAGAATTTCAGTATTATTATGTATCTTACCATATTCCTGAGAACTTCCAGATGTAAAGCTGGATTCAGAAAAGGCAGAGGAACCAGACATCAAGTTGCCAACATCTCCTGGATTACAGAAAAAGCAAAGGGATTTCAAATAAATAAATAAATCTACTTCTGTTTCATTGACTGCACTAAAGCCTTTGACTGTGTGGATCACAACAAACTGGAAAATTCTGAAAGAGATGAGACCAGACCCCCTTACCTGCTTCCTGAGAAACCTGTATGCAGGTCAAGAAGCAACAGTTAGAACCGGACATGGAACAAAGGACTAGTTCAAAATTGGAAAAGGAGTACATCGAGGCTATATTTTGTCACCCTGCTTATTTAACTTACATGCAGAGTATATCATGCATGCGAAATGTCAGGCTGGATGAAACTCAAGCTGGAATAAAGATTTCCAGGAGAAATATTAATAACCTCAGATACACAGATAACATCACCCTAATGGCAAAAAGCAAAGAGGAATTAAGAGTCTCTTGATGAAGATGAGAGAGGAGAGTGAAAAAGCTGACTCACTTATCATCAGAGAAATGCAAATCAAGACCACAATGAGGTACCATTTCACACCAGTCAGAATGGTTGTGATCCAAAAATCTACAAGCAATAAATGCTGGAGAGGATGTGAAGAAAAGGAAACCTTCTTACACTGTTGATGGGAATGCAAACTAGTACAGCCACTATGGAAAACAGTGTGGAGATTCCTCAAAAAATTGCAAATAGAACTGCCTTATGACCCAGCAATCCCACTGCTGGGCATACACACCGAGGAAACCAGAATTGAAAGAGACACATGTACCCCAATGTTCATTGCAACACTGTTTATAATAGCCAGACATGGAAACAACCTAGATGTCCATCAGCAGATGAATGAATAAGAAAACTGTGGTACATATACATATACACAATGGAGTATTACTCAGCCATTAAAAAGAATACATTTGAATCAGTTCTAATGAGATGGATGAAACTGGAGCCAATTATACAGAGTGAAGTAAGCCAGAAAGAAAAACACCAATATAGTATACTGACACATATATATGGAATTTAGAAAGGTAGTAATGATGACCCTGTATGTGAGACAACAAAAGAGACACAGACATATAGAACGGACTTTTGGCCTCTGAGGGAGAGGGAGAGGGTGGGATGATATAGCATGTATACTATCATGTATACTAAGCATGTATACTATCATCTAAGAAATGAGGCGCCGGTCTATGTTCGATGCAGGATGCAGGATGCTTGGGGCTGGAGTACGGGGATGATCCAGAGACACATTGTGGGGTGGAAGGTGGGAGGGGGATTCAGGATTGGGAGCTTGTGTACACCTGTGGTGGATTCATGTTGATGTATGGCAAAGCCAGTAGAGTATTGTAAAGTAAAATAAAGTAAAAAAAATAAATAAAAATAAAAAGTTAAAAAAAGAAAATGAAGAATGACAATGAATTGTTATAAGCATTTGTAAATAAACATTTATTCATTTCTATAAAAAAAAAAGCTGACTTAAAACTCAACCTTCAAAAAAACTAAGATCATGGCATCTGGTCCCATCACTTCATGGCAAATAGATGGGGAAACAGTGGAAACAGTGACCAATTTTATTTTCCTGGACTCCAAAATCACTATGGATGGTGACTGCAGCCATGAAATTAAAAGACTCTTGCTCCTTGGAAGAAAAGCTTTGACAATCTTAGATAGCATATTAAAAAGCAGAGACATTATTTTTCCAACAAAAGTCCATCTAGTCAAAGCTATTGGTGAAGGCAATGGCAACCCACGCCAGTACTCTTGCCTGGAAAACCCCATGGATGGAGGAGCCTGGTAGGCTGCAGTCCATGGAGTCGCTAAGAGTCAGACATGACTGAGCAACTTCACTTTCACTTTTCACTTTCACGCATTGGAGAAGGAAATGGCAACCCACTCCAATGTTCTTGCCTGGAGAATCCCAGGGATGGGGGAGCCCAGTGGGCTGCTGTCTATGGGGTCTCACAGAGTCTGACATGACTGAAGGGACTTAGCAGCAGCAGCAGTCAAAGCTATCTATGGTTTTTCCAGTAGTCATGTATAATGTGAGATTTGGATCATAAAGTAGTCTGAACACTGAAGAATTGATGCTTGTGAACTGTTGTTCTCTGGACCTGCTGTGTGGAGAGCTCATACTTTAATTTGGCCCTACTCCATATGTTTTTGCCTCCAATGTCCACAACTGCTAAATCTAGAGCATTTCTTCAATGGAATATTCATGGCCCTTTTATATATTCCATGGGCTAAGAGTCTAGCTAGTTGTCATTTGGGTTTTTTTTTTTTTTTTTCCTGTAGCTTATCCATCTGATGGAAAGATTTTGGATACTCTTCCATAGTCACTGCATCGCTGGGTCTCAATTGTGGTTTCATTCCCACAATAGCCTGTGGGTCATCAAAGGAGTTTGCCCCTGGAGGACTTGGGTCTGCCTCCATGAGTACCAAATGGGAAGTGATGACCCTCCTGGGATTTCAGAGGCACCAATCGTATCAAATTCGAGGAAGCTAGCTACCACGGGTTCAGGACATATGGCTCTATTAGGCTTATTTTCTAACAGCTGGTACTCAAAAGTGCCTCCCTTGTTGCTCGTTTGCTATTGCTCGCCACATCAAGCATTGAAAGGAACACTCTCACTGGGGTCTTTATTGCTCAGCTGCTGGCACCTGCATGAGGAAAGATGGAAGCTACAATGATAACTCCATACTTGGGAATGACTCAGCAGTAGCACCCTGCTTCCACAGCCACCCAAGTTTCCTCGAAATGCATTCCCCATAACGGATTTCCACCCTCCCCTTCCTTCAGACCATCTTGCCACAGTCAACAGCTGTCTTTACCCGGAGATAGCTCTTCAGTTCCCATGGCTCTAGCTCCCAGACACCATGCACACCAACTGGACTCCCAACCCTGTCTGAGATAGATCTGGCCAAGATTCAGATTCTCTGTGTGGTTCTCACTCTATTCAGACTGTCACAGATTACCTGCTTCACTTTCTGACAACCCCAAATACTCCCTTCTCACTTAACCCTATCCCTAAGGCATGGATCTCTCCTGTTTCAGCTCCCCCTCTGCCGGGTGCAAGTCCTTTCCAGCTAGCTCTCCCCTACCTTCTTCCTTCTTTCATTCATCCTTCTGAATTGTGCCTGGATCCATATATTCCTTTCCAACTTCTGAGTTGTGCCTGGATCCATATATTCCTTTCCACTGCCAGTAGTCTGCTGGTGTTCTGTGATAATTGCTGCATCCGTAGATGTATTCTTGAAGTATTCCCTGTCCAGCTACTCCTCCACCATCTTGCTGATCCCCGTTTATGTATGTGTTATAAAAGATTCTGTTGACTTCAGTAACACAGTCATCACCTCACATGTTTACCTTTACTTTTTTGAAGAGAATGCAGGTATGTTCCACTTTCTTCGACAATTTCAATTACACAGCATAGTTATATTAGTTATAGTAACCTTGCTTTATAATAGATCCTTAATTTTGTATGTGAAAATGTGTAACCTTTAACAAAGCCCTCTCTATTTCCCCCATCCTCCAGGCCTTGGCAATCACTTTCCTATTCTGTTTCTGAGGTTTTTTTTTTTTTTTTTAAGATTCCAGATAATTGAGATCATGTGTTGTTTGTCTTGCTCTGACTTTTTTCACTTAGCATAATACCCTCCATTTTCATCCATGTTGCTACAAATGGAAGTATATCTTTCTGTTTTTAATGGCTAAATAACATTTACATATATATGCCATGTCTCATTGTTTTAATATGTTCTTCTGTTGACAGATACTTAGGTTGTTTCTATACCTAGGCTACTGTGAATAATGCTACAATGAACATGGGAGTACAGATCTCGCTTTGAGATGATGATTTCATTTCCTTTGAATATATACGCAGAAGAGGGATTAATGGTCAGACAACAGTTCTTTTGTAAACTTCTTGAGAAACTTCCAGAATGATTTTCCATGGGAGTTCGACCTATGCACATTCCCACCAACAGTGCACAAGTGTTTACTTTTTTCCACATCCTCACCAACTCTTATTATTTCTTGCCTTTTTGGTAATAGCCATCATAAGAGGTATGGGGTTATATCCCTTGTGCTTTTTATTTGCATTTTCCTGATAATTAGTGATGCTGAGCATCTTGTCTTATACCTCTTGACCGTCTTGAGAAGGAAGAACAAAGCTCGAGCTATCACAGTTGCTGATTTCATATTATATTACAAAGTTATAGTAATCTAACAGAAAGGTATTGACATAAAAACAGACACAAAGATCAACAGACCAGAAAAGAGAAATTAGAAATCACCCCACAACCATGTATTATCTGTTGGCTTATGACAATAGAAGCCAAGAATATCCAGGTGGGAAAGGACAGTCTCTTCAATAAGTGGTACTGGGAAAACTAGATAGTCCTATGCAAAAAATTGAAACCGTATCCCCTTTTATATCATATATGAAAACAAAAAGTGGATTTAAAAGTTGAACACAAGACCTTAAACCATAAAACTCCTAGAAAAAAACTGAGGATAATATCCTTGGCACTGATCTTTGCACTGAGTTCTTAGGTTTGACATCAAAAGCAAAGGCAATATCTGTAAAAATAAACAAGTAGTATAATATCAAACTCAAAAGCTTCTAAATAGCAAAGAAACCCATCAACAAAAGCAAATGGAAAATGGCAACTTATGGAATGAGAGAAAATATTTGCAAACCACCTATTTGGCATCCTACTCTGTCTCTGAATTCCAATTTTTTTTTTTTAGGTTCCAAATAATTGAGACATTACAGTATTTATCTTTTTCTGATTTATTTCACTCAATAACCAAAAATATATGAGACTTAAACAACTAAATAGCAAAAAAAGCAACCCAAATTTTTGAATGAGTATAGAAAGATTACTCTATGATAAATTCTTTTGATAAATCTGAAATTAGACTGTAGATGAAAACACTGGAAGCTTTTCCTTCCAAAACAACAAAAGTAAGAACCAATTAACATGACAGCCTCCATACAAATTTAACTATGTGTTTGGTCCCCAGAGGTGACAAAGTCCTTTATCACCTGAAACAGCTTGCGGGGAATAAAAGCCTCCCTAATCCCTTGGAGGAGGACATGGCAACCCACTCCAGTGTTCTTGTCTGGATAATCCCATGAACAGAGAAGCCTAGCAGGCTATTGTCCATAGTGTCACAAAGAGTTGGACACAATTGAAGGGACTTAGCATGTACACACCTGTATCACTTGTGTTTTTGAGAAGATCCAAAAGGCTGAAGTAGTGCTGAAGGAGAGGTTTTGTTTTCCAAGCTGGACTCCTCCTATCAAGACTAGAGTGGTGGCACATGAAATTTTTTAGGCTGCTTGAGCAGAAGTGGTAGTCTTATGCATGCATACATATGCTCCTCACACACAAATATACATAAACATACACAAACACAACATAATACAACTGTGGGCATGCAAACAAAAGTCAGGACACGAATTTCCAGTGAGCAGTGAACAAAAATTTAGACTTCTTGTCTGGTTACTTTAATTTTCTTCTTTTCAGAGTAAAATCTGAATGAAGTGAAAATACCACACCACAAAATCTTGAAATCAGAAGAGATTCTTAACTTTTCTCTTCGTTTTCTTAAAATAAGAATATTAAAAAATATAAAATTAAAATTAAAATATATATATAAAATTAATAACTAAAATGCACATACATGCTCATCAACATATTCATACAGATGTGCATAAAGGGTAGCTAAAGGAACGTCTAACAAGGATGTCATTAACTTGTGTGTGGAATGTCTCTAACAGTGTTTATGATGGCCAGTCACTGAAAGGTTGGATGTTTTTTTTTATATGGCTGAATTTTTTTTTTTTTTTCCTAGACACTTCAGATCATAAAGACTTCTTGGGAATGCAAACAAAAACCAAGAAACTTCCTCTTGTGCTGCTACTTCCACCTCTGATTTTTTGAACCTCTTGAGGTGTCTTATAAACAGAAGTCTCATCTGAAATGGCCACTGTGGAAAATTCGATGTATTGTGTAGTGCATGTTTTATTTGAAAAATATTTTTATTGTTTGTTAGCATATAGTTGGGATTTTAAACTGATTTTCCAATCTGTAGGAGATTTTGGTTTTTAAAATGTCACTGTTTATATTAAAGTTGCAGGGACTTTGCATAAGAGTTTTTAAAAATTAATATTTTGACCAAATTTTGGAGCTGGAAAACAAATTTTTCTCATTCCTTTTGCTTGGTTACAAAACGTGAACCACTTTAGAGGGTGACCATTCTGCTCCTGATACAATTCCTGGGAAGTCAGTCCACGGTCTCCTTTAATGATTCATCCATCTCAGAACTCAACAACCCAGACTACTGAAATTTCTTATTATTGAAGTCATTTCAATTGTTTTCCTGTTTTACATTTAATTTGAAGCTGCCTTAGTCTTATAATTTCTAATGTACTTAAATGTGATTATTACATGATCTTGAACATAATAAAAATTACCTTTAAAAAAAAGTAAACATTCTTAAGCATTTACCATTTCTCATCTCTTCCTTTCCACCCTATCTTTTCTATATTTCAACATATGAATAAATAATCATAGTTGAAAGTATTACAAAGCTTCATAGTTTACAAAGCACCCTTTTATTCATACTGTCTTTTTTTTTGGTTCTCCCAAGAACATTGTGATACACAAAGAGACAAGGATTTAAAACACTAGATAGGAAAGGAAGAAATCTGGGGAAGGAAGTTATGCTAATGTGCAATGAAGGGTCAGATAGAACAGGAGATGGATGTAAGAACTTGAATTAATGGTATGCTTACATAATTCAGTGGCCAAACTATGTAAGATTGATGGGTCTGCTGAGAACAGGTTCCCTTTTCTGATTCACTAATTTTCATAACAAAATCAAAACCTCTTATGTTTTGCAGATTCTTGTCTGAATCCCATCCTGACCACATTGGCACACAAATGCTAAGCACACAGGTATGCACACCTCTTTCCCCCCAACTTTCTGTACTTTTCTTGCATGTTCTGCTGGGTAGGATGTGGAAAATGAGGAACTCAAACATTCTCATACATTAGGGATAACATTGGCTCCATTAAAAGTTAAAGTCACACTGGTGGTTCAGCAGTAAAGAAGCCGCCTACCAAAGCAGGAGACAAGGGTTCCATCCCTGGATTGGGAAGATTCCCTGGAGAAGGAAGTGGCAACCACTTCAGTATTCTTGCCTGGGAAATATCATGGACAAAGGAGTGGGGTGTGCTGCAGTCCATGGGGTCATATAGAGTCAGATTAGATTAGCAATCAAACAACAACATCAGAGAAGTCTTTCCCCCATCACTCCCTCTTTTTTCTGGTCACTGCTGAATAGGATTTAAAAGCTGGATATTTGGCGTTCTACTTGAAAATCTGAATTATTTATAAAGTTTATGACTGAAGGAGAAGTCCATAAACTCAGTCCCTGAATGTTTAAAATCATAGAACTTCCTTAAACTGTGATGACTACAGTGAGACAGTTAGGGTTGAGAAAGAGAAGCTCAGCCTTCTCTCTCCAGCAAGGCAGCTGCCAGATGACACTGTGCTCTGAACTTATCCTCCTTGCCTCTGTTCTGTTTGTCTCCTGCAGAGCAAGAAAGCTGAAAAGGTTGTTAGGGATACCCAATGGCAAAATTTACCCCCCTCCCCAGTCTTAAAAAGAAAACAAACTTAAAAAAAAAAAAATTGAAAACTTTAAGAGACGATTTAGGAAGCTTCCAGTTTATGAAACCATCTGGTGCTTTGGAGTTTGCAGGCTGGTTGCTCTGACAGTTCAAAATTTGGACCGAGCATGCCACCACCACCACCACCACTCCTCCTTATTGAATAGTTTGATTTAGTTTCTACATTGATAACTAAGAAGCTAATCTTTTAAACTTATTGGACAACTTGTAAAAATCAGTAGGTTTTAGAATACACTTGTTTCTTATTAAAGGCATTTTTACTGTTTGCTCCATGCTCCATTATGGAGTCCAGCTGGTGAGCTCTGGTTTCCACTCAGCTTACTTTCCTTGCAGGAGCACTGTGTAATTTGGGTTTTGTTTTGGATGTTGGTGATCTTTGACCCCCTCAGTAAAACGTTTAGGATGAGGAGGACTGAAAAGAGATTTCAGATGGGATATTTCCAACCACTTCCAAACTAAACCAGTTTTCCCCTCAGTCGCTTCAGTCATGTCCAATTTTCCATAACCCTATGGACTGCAGCCCACCAGATCTTTCCCAACCCAGGGATCAAGCCCTTGTCTCAAGTCTCTTGCATTGGCGGAAGGGTTCCTTACCATAGCGCACCTGGGAAGCCCCTCTTCTCAGTAGCAAACCCTTATATAGAAATGATTTTCAGTCTCTGTGGAGTGTTCTGGTAGAGCATGTCAAATCAAAGGCTTGCATAATATGTTTGAAAAATGCACATACACACTGCAAAGCAAAAAACATGTTATTGAAATCAAGAATATCATATTCAAGTGGCCTTACCTTCAAAGTGACTCCTACGTGTGTTTTAAGTTTCAAAAGAAAATGGAGAAAGTGAAAACAGGATGCATAATTTTTCTCTGCTTAATTCTATTTGTAACTGAGCTGAGATCTCAATGATCTTTTTATTGCTATTTGATGGGTCCCCAAGGATTCTGGGCATAGGGCAATCTGCCTATTAATTGCCTGCACCTATGATAATCTTGTACACTTAAATTACAAGGATGACAAACTTTCATCCACCCCACACTTTTGGAATTCAAATTATTTACACTTTCTTGGAGGGATAGCATTTCAGGGAAGAATATAAAATGAGAAACAGAGATACTGTGGATTAACCCTTTAGATATTTTATTCCCAGAAAATTGGTTGTTTTGATAAGATTTTTTTCTGTTACAGTATTTGTTGAGTACCCATGGTGTGGCTGTCTGCCATTCTCCTAGGTACAATATAATTGTATTTTTAGGTAATAAAATATTTTAGGGATAAGACTGTAATTTTTTGCATGTTGAATATGCTTTATGATAACATTAGAACAAGTAGTCTGATGTGTACTTCTATGCATGCAAAGGATTTAGTGTATTATATCAATACTTACTTGACATGTGCATCATCATACATAATCTGATTTTCTAGAAATTAAATATTAATCATATCATGATAAAAGGATTGTATAAAATCAACTATCCTGACCACTCCTTTTTTTTTTTTTTACTTTGTTTGTTTCACTTTTTCTTTTTTTAATTTTAATTGGAGGATTATTATTTATGATAGTGTGGTGGTTTTTGCCATACATCGACATGAATAATCCATGGGTGCACATGTGTGCCCCCATCCTGAACTCCCTTCCCACCTCCCTCCCCACCCCATCCCTCTGGGTTGTTCCAGAGCAATGGCTTTGAGTGCCCTGCTTCATGCATTGAACTTGCACTGGTCATCTATTTTACATATGGTAATATGCATGTTTCAAAGCTATTCTCTCAAATCATCCCACCCTTGCCTTTTCCCACATAGTCCAAAATTCTGTTCTTTACATCTGTGTCTCTTTTGCTGCTTCACACATAGTATTGTCATTACATCTTTCTAAATTCCACATGTATGTGTTAATATACTGTATTGGTGTTTATCTTTCTTACTTACTTCACTCTGTATATTAGGCTTCAGTTTTATCCACCTCATTAGAACTGATTCAAGTGCATTCTTTTTTCTATAGCTGAGTAATACTCCATCATGTATAAGTACCACAACTTCCTTATCTATTCGTCTGCTGATGCACATCTAGTCTGCTTCCAAGTCCTAGCTATTGTAAACAGTAGTGCAAAGAACAATGGGGTACATGTGTCTTTTTCAATTCTGGTTTCCTCAGTGCGTATGCCTAGCAGTGGGACTACTGGGTCATATGGCAATAATATTCCAGATTTTTAAGGAAGCTCCACACTGTTCTCCATAGTGGCTGCACCAGCTTGTATTCCCACCTACTGTGTAAGAGGGTTCCCTTTTCCCCACACCCTCTCCAGCATTTATTGTTTGTAGACTTTGATGGCAGTCATTCTGACCAGTGTGAGATGATACCTCATTGTGGTTTTGATTTACACTTCTCTGATGATGAGTGATGTTGAAAATCTTTTCATGTGTTTATTAGCCATTTATATGTCTTCTTTGGAGAAATGTCTGTTTAGTTCTTTGGCACAATTTTTGATTGGATTGTTTCTCAATAGTGAAAAATTGAAAGTATTTCCTTGAAAATCAGGAACAAGACAAGGGTGCCCACTCTCACCACTGCTACTCAACATAGCTTTTGGAAGTCCTAGCCACAGTAATAGGAGAATAAAAATAAATAAAAGGAATCCAAATTGGAAAAGAAGAAGTCAAACTATCACTGTTTGCAGATGACACAATCCTCTACATAGAAAACCCTAAATATACCACCAGAAAGTTATTAGAGCTAATCAATGAATATAGTAAAGTTGCGGGATATAAAATTAATACACAGAAATCTCTTGAAATCCTGTCCACTAACAATGAAAAAGCAGAAAGAGAAATTAAGGAAACAATCCCATTCAGCATTACAATGAAAATAATAAAATACCTAGGAATAAATTTGCCTAAGGGAAACAGAAGACCTATATATATATATATATATAAAACTATAAACACTGATGAAAGAAATAAAATATGGCACAAATAGGTGGGAAAATATACCATGTTCATGGATTGCAAGGATCAATACAGTGAAAATGAGTATACTACCCAAAGCAATCTATAGATTCAATGCAATCCCTATCAAGCTACTGATGGTGTTTTTCACAGAATTAGAACAAATAATTTCATAGTTTGTATGGAAACACAAAAACCTCGAGTAGTCAAACCAACCTGAGAAAGAAGAATGGAACTGGAGGAATCAACTTTCTCTACTTCAGACTATATTACAAAGCCACAGACATCAAGACAGTATAGTGAAAGTGAAAGTGAAGTCGCTCGGTCATGTCTGACTTTTTGCAACCCCGTGGGCGGTAGCCCACCAGCCCACCAGGTTCCTCCATCCATGGGATTCTCCAGGCAAGAATACTGGAGTGGGTTGCCATTTCCTTCTCCAGGGGATCTTCCTGACCCCGGGATTGAACCCAGGTCTCCCACATTGCAGGCAGACGCTTTAACCTCTGAGCCACCAGGGAACCCCTCACTGTCACAAAGACAGAAACACGGATCGGTGGAACAAAATAGAAAGCCCAGAGATAAACCCACGTACTTTTGGACACCTTATCTTTGGTAAAAGAGGTAAAAATATACAATGGAGAAAAGACAATCTCTTTAACAAAGTGATGCTGGGAAAACTGGTCAGCCACATGTTAAAAAAAATGAAACTAAAGCACTTCCTAACACTATACACCAAAATAAACTCAAAATGGATTAAGGATCTAAATGTAAGACCAGAAACTATAAAAATCTTAGAGGAAAACATATGCAGAACACTCTGACATAAATCACAGAAAGATTCTCTATGTTCCACCTCCCAGAGTAACGGAAATAAAAGCAAAAATAAACAAATGGGACCTAATTCAGCTTAAAAGCTTTTGCACAATAAAGGAAACTATAATAAAGGTGAAAAGGAAGCCTTCAGAATGGGAGAAAATAATAGCGAATGAAACAACTGACAAAGAATTAATCTCCAAAATATATATGTAGCTCTATAATAGAAAAACTGACAACCCTTTTTTTTCCTTGTGTTCTTTCCTGACATGATGGTGGTAAACTATAATATTATGGAAGTCATGTTCAGGATGTAAAGTTCAAAACAAAAGACCCAGACATTGATTTGTTGAATCATGAGGCCTGATCTGTACCTTCACTTTGCCTTAACCTGTTGGACATTATGTTAGCAGTTAGCTAAGGCAATATTTTTCCTTATGCAACAGTAGCTCTTATTTTGCTACTCACTCTCTGATAAATCTACTTGTTTGGATTTTTTTTCCAACACAGTCAGTTCATGTCAAAGTTAGCATGTCAAAGTTCATATGACAGACTGACATAAAAACTGAATTGTGGATCTTAAATAATACCACACGGTTATTTGTTTGGAAAGTGGGGATACTCTACACTGAGCAGATATGATACACTGATCTTTGTCAAAAGCGGTTCTGGATCTGACTCATCTGTGACTAAATCTTGGTTACTAGACCTGCATTTCATTTTTAAACTCCAAAAGTGCTTCAGAGATTTTGATCAAGTTCTTTAAATTTACTTTTAGTTAGTCCCTTTTAAATTTACTTTTATTTAGTCCCTTTAGACACAGTATAGACTATGGGGAAACTCCCAGCCCCTAGCAAAATGAAATTGCATCCCCTAAAAGGGTTCCTTCTTGAACTGCTCAGTGCCCGATTGGCATAAGAAAGCAGGCTGACTTGGGCTGTTTTCTTTCCTACTCTTTTGTAGCAGTAGAAAAGGAAAGGGTTCTGTAAGCTTAGTTGAGTGAATACACAGCTAAAGGCTCAAGATTTAGCGTCACCTTTTGCTCGCTCACTTCTCCTTTCCTGTCCTCGGATCCATCTGTCACCAGTTTTCTCAGACGGTTCCTTCAGAATGTGGGCATTTCCACCTGATTCTGATGTAAAATGCACTCAAAATATCTTTGAGCTTTGACAAACATATCAACTTCAGTTTTTCTAACTAGAAGCACCAAATAAACTCTGACCTGCGGTTTACTGACTTTGTGTCTGCCAACTGGGGTTGATCCATGGTTGACATCACTTTTTAGGAAAGTACATTTGAAAACATCACATGATGTGAGTCTCAATTGCAAAGTTTTGGGGATCCTCAGAATCCATCTGTTGCCATAAGTGAGAAATTTAGAAAATCTCTGAAACTCTATATATACATTTTTATATACTATTTTATATATAAATATAACATATAAATAAACATATATATGTGGGTTTATATATATTTGTCTTTTCTTGACAAAGATAAAAAATAACACAAATAACCTTTGCAATTTATATATATATAAATATATATACATATATATAAAATTTACATATTATATCTTTGTCAAGAAAGGACAAAACAAATTCTGTTCAATCTTTCACATTAATGTGTTTGGTCTTTCCTCTTAACCTTCTGAATCAAGTTCTAGTTTTCACTCTAAATTGAGTGGAATCCAGACCAAGTTTGTTATTCTCCTCAAGCTGATTAAATATTTCATCATGGGGTCATCTTCATGTGATTTTTGACCTCTAAATTTCACCAGAGCAAAGTCACAGTTTTCCTTAAAACTCACTAGAGTCTGCCAGCCTTGGCCTCTTGGTCATTTATTTGAGATTTTATACTAACTTTGCATTCCTGGGTTAGTGAACACACATATCCGGAGAAAGCAATGGCAACCCACTCCAGTACTCTTGCCTGGAAAATCCTATGGATGGAGTAGCCTGATAAGCTGCAGTCCATGGGGTGGCTATGAGTCAGATACAACTGAGCGACTTCACTTTCATGCATTGGAGAAGGAAATGGCAACCCACTCCAGTGTTCTTTTCTGGAGAATCCTAGTAACGGGGGAACCTGCCGTCTATGGGGTTGCACAGAGTTGGACATGACTGAAGCAACTCAGCAGTAGCAGCGGCAGCAGAGCACACACATCCATGTTATTCTGCAATATTATGGTAAAAGCCTCAGTCAGTGGTTTTCACAGGGGTGAGGAAACTGTACTTTTATTACTAGAGTGACCTCTGGGGCCTGGGTAAAATGTAGACTGAAGAAAAGAAGACATGAACAATCCAGCAACTTTGGCTTTTGACCCAGGAATATATATTGATGGGTCTCTGGCTGAATCTGCACAATTCTTAGCACAATAAAACTGACCACCATGAGTTTTTCTCAAACGTTTACAGTGTAGTTTCTTAACCACATGTAAACACAATGAAAGCACTTAGAAATAATCTTTGGATTATTTGTTGTTCCATTTCAATAAGGTGAGCCAAGATGTAAGTGACACGGTGCCTTGAAATGCCCAAGCTATGCTTCACTTCTGTTTTCCAAATCTCACGGCAAAATGCTCTTGCCTTGTGGCCCACACTCATCTGGAACTATTTCAGGAAGGAATTTCTGGAAACACAGTTTCAGCTCAGCTTAAAGTAGACAAAAAGAAAACAGACAATTAATATTTGATGAATGAGTGAACAAATGAAAAATCAAATTAATCACCTTTAAGAATTAACTGCTGTGAATTTCAGATATCTGAATTGTCAGGGCTCTTCTTTTCCCTAGGGAATTTAATATCTGCTTTGCTGGAAAATATACTTATTACTATTTTTTTAATTTGCTAGCATCAAGTGTCTCACTTTCTATCTTCCATTAAACATCATCTCAGCCCATTTACTAGAACTTATGTTTCCAACAGCCTCAACTCATTTATCTATGTCATGGAAGCAGCACTGCCCTAGATTAACCAGGCATCACTTTCCTGATGTTTTGATTATTCTAAATGTCTATCTCAACATGCAAGAGTAATCAAGTAGCATTTATAGAAAGGGTTCAGGAAGAGATAAAAGATAATAAAGGCTGCATCTTGTGTAATGGAGCATGTGATGTTAACTTCTTTGGATAATGAAAACGAGGAGGCAAGGAGAGATAAAGAAAATAAAGATTAGCTGCTTTCCCTCACCCTGAGCCTCAATTCTAATACATTTATAATAATCCACCATCTATCAGGATAAAGATAAATATTCAAAATTAAGAGATAAGTTATCATTTTTCATTAATATTAAATGATTTCCCAGCATTTGCCAATTTGGATACAGAAGGTTAATTCATTAAGACTAATTATAAAAGTGACTCATGATGAATTGTTTGGCGCCAAAACATAGCAGGGATGTGTGTCAGGCATTCCCTTATAACCAGTGATTCTCAAACTAGCAAGAGAAGAATCACCAGAAGGATTTTTCAAAGCATAGATTGCCCGACCCCATCCCTAGAGTTTCTGATTCACTGGGTCTGTGCTGGGCCAAGAATTTGCATTTTGAACATATTCCCAAACGATACTGATTTGCTCCTCGTCTGAGGATTGAGCTTTGAGAAACACTGTTAGAAAAATCTACGTAAAGAGGGCGGAGAGTCTGTATCTTATTTGTCAGGATCACTTAACGGTATGTCTTGCAGGTACCTACAATTAACTCCACAATTAACATGCTTATTATCACAAATGGCTAAACACTAAGCTATGTGTCAAATCATTGCTTCACACAACCTTAAGTTAAAGCATCTACTGTATGTCTTGTTATCCAGCCAATACAGAAAGTCGAGCCAAGCATTTAAAACCCTGTTTAAATAGACACAGTTGCTATATCTAATCAACACAGCAGCAGGGCTTGCCAAAAACCTATAAAACTAATGGATTTGCAAGAAAATTACATCACCTTCAAATCAATGCTGGTAACACAGGTGGCATTTATAAAAAGTAAAGAAATTGACATTAACACAGCCCATCTTTGCTGCCGGCCAATGAGTACTCCAGCTTTATTGAGGAAAGATCGACTTTCTTCCAAGAATTATATGTAAATACACTAACTTAAATCATTCCAAAATAGTGTAGTAGAAAGAAGCAGAGACTGTTCTGAAATGTGTCAGTTGATAAGAATATTTGGGTCTAGGTTTTATAGAGCTGTCCTTATCCAGCGATGGGCAAATGGTCTTCAAAATCAAGTTCTTTCCCTATTGAAAAAATAAATAAAAGGATTAACCATCTAACTGTCATTTTCCTTGCTTCATCACCAAAAAGGCCCACAGAAATTATAGTGCACTACGTAATGGAAAAGCAGCTGAAGACTCAAACCTGTGGCTGCAGGCATAACCTCTGCTCTGGGGACCTACATTTACTTAGCAAATGGAATTAAAATTCTGATCAATGATATAAAAGGTTTATAAGGGAGGAAATTGTTGTGCGGTCACATTGGCTGCCTTAATCCATTTCAGTTTGTGCTGCCCACCTTGTTTTGAAAGCAATCCACAAGGAATCATTTTCACCTTGAAAACTCCAGATTCATGTGAAGCTAAGAGATGCGTTCCTGGATAATCCCAGAGAAATAGGAGGCATGTGTTGAAAGTGTGCACACAAGCACACACACACACACACACACACACACACACACTCATGAATATGCACTTGTGCGTGCTTACACACCATCATCATAAAATATCTATCTGAAGTCAACATTTTCCAGGAAGAGATACTGCCTACTATAAATGTAATCGATTATAAATCTACTCAAGCATAGAAACGGCTTATATTCCACTGATTGAGCTGCACAAATATTCTATCCAAATGACTGGATAGTGACACAGACTATTTAGATCATTTGGGTTTAGAAGTACCTGTGTTGTCTACTAAAAATGCTATGTTATCTCCTTTGGAAAAAAAAAAAAATAGAGAGAGAAACTCAAAAACCTGTTATACAGTGGAAGACCAAATAGATAATGGTCCATTTTACTATAAGTTTTGGTATCTTATATAGTTCATGTTTTACATGGAGACTACAGACATCAAGAGAAATGTGTGAGCAATAATCACGATAAAGACACTTATGTATATGAGAGTTGTTTTAGAAAGGCAGGTTTTAAGAAAGGACATCATAAATATCAGTTCAGTTCAGTTCAGTCACTCAGTTGTGTCCAACTCTTTGCGACCCCATGAATCGCAGCACGCCAGGCCTCCCTGTCCATCACCAACTCCCAGAGTTCACTCAGACTCACGTCCATCGAGTCAGTGATGCCATCCTGACATCTCATCCTCTGTTGTCCCCTTCTCCTCCTGCCCCCAGTCTCTCCCAACATCAGTCTTTTCCAATGAGTCAACTCTTCGCATCATAAATATAATTAGCTACAAATATTTTTTTAAAGCACAGTAGGAGATCAGTCAAGGTGGAGTAAGAGGACATGGAATTCACCTCCTTCCATGAACAACTTCAAAAATACATCTACATGTGGAACAGTTTTCACTGAAAACTAACTAGAAACTGTCAAAAAGACTTTTGTACATCAAAAGCTGCAAAAAAGATTCCCACATAATCAGGTAAGAAGAGAAGAAAGGCAATGCAGACAGGACCTGTGCCCCTGGGAGGAAATCTAAAGAAAAGAAAGAGTATGTGGGTGGAGGTGCCCCTCTCACCCTCCTCCCATCCCCACTACCCTCACCTCCCTGTAGGAGTGAACAATGAACGCCACAGATTGGGTGCTTCCATCCTGGGTTCCTACACTTGGGAGAGGAGTCACCTTGTTTGGCTGGAGGACTAACAGGAGGCCTGTGGGAAGCTGGAGGAGTGTGGGGGGGCTGGTTTGCCCCCAAGGCAGAGCAGGGAGGGTAGAGAGAGGGCTGCTCTAGAGACTCCCTGGTTTCTGCCTACCTCCTCAACAGAAGCCCCATCCAAAGCCAAGTAAATGCTGCAACCCTGCTCATTCTGCATCCTAGCACAGCACTGAATCTAGGGTGGCCACACTGGGGAGAAAGCCAGCCCATGGGCTTTTTCAGAGGCAACTTGATCTCTTGGGGGCTGAGCCCAGGAAGAGCAGCTATGTCCATTATTGGTGATTATTCAGAAAAGTCATTCGAAGCAGCCCCGAACTCTACTACGACTGATGCCCCAATGTATGCCAAGAGTTGATGGGAGCCCCACCTGCCTTACAGCATGGCTCCACAACAGGGCAAGGGTGGTAGAGGCTGGGCTCAAAGACTGGCTGCAAGGAGCAAAGGGAACTTGCACTCAAGGCTCTGTCTGAGCAAAGGCAGAGAAATAGCTTGGGGCACCCGCACAGACAGTTGCATCAGAAAGTGCTCAGGCCTCTGTCTGTTGCTAATGTGAGCAGATAACCTGCATGGGCCTCCTTGCTGAGGTTCTCCCACATCTGGGGCAAGGGCCCCAGTGCTAGGAAAGGGGAAGGCATATACTTAAAGGGAACAGAGCCACCGTGTGTGGGCACCACCCTCAGGGCTTCTTCTCCAGCAGCTTGGGATCAGACCCTACCCCAAAACGGCAGTGAGGGCCACTGAGCAGTGGAGAAGTCCCACCTTACACCTGTCTCTGCTCTAGCCCCTCCATCTCCAGCCCCACCACCTGCCAAGGTGATACCTGCCAGGATACCCTGCGAAGAGATGTGACTTGCAGCCATGTCAACGTAGCTCTCCCACCAGAGGCATGAGCACACACAGTCTGTGTCAGGACACCCCTTCGAGACCACGTTAGGTAACTGCTTCACCTAAATTCATAGAGGCAGAGGAAGTTAAACAAAATGAAAAGGCAGAACCGTTCTCAGTTGAAATAACAAGAGAAAAACCCTGGGGGAAAAAAATAATGAAAAAAAAAATGAAACAAACAACTTAGATAAAGAAGTCAAAGCATTGGTAATCAAAATGTGAACTGAATTAGGGAAAAGAATAAATGAACTCACTGAGAATTTTGACAATGAACTTGAAGAAAGATAAAAGAAGTCTCACTCAGAAATGAAGAATATAATATAATATAATATAATATATATAACATAATATATATTATATCTTATATAATATAAAAGAATATAATAACTGAATATATAATTATGTGAATGGTCTCCTCTAGCACAGTCCTTGGTCATCATGGAAGCCTTGTGAGAAGAAATTTTAACACGTGAGAGGGAACACTGAGTAAAATACTTAACTGAAAGAATAAATATAAAGAACCAGCATCTGCTAAATTAATATGTTCAATTGTTTTTATTTATTAATACACTAGAGTCTTTATATTTAGTATGATTCTGAATATTTAAAAGAACTCAACACAATTACCAATAACTCTCTATGGATAATATTTCTGCGTGTGCATTTGAACATAGGACATAAAGCATGTATAACATTTAAGTGTGTGGCTTAGCTAGTGTTTTTCAGGTTGTTTAGTATGTCACCACAAAGCAACTTGAAAACTAAAAGACAGAGTGATAATAGTTTTCATCAACGATGTTCACACAGCTCAAGTAAAGACACAGATGGAAAACATTCCAATTGCAAAATGTTAACAGGCAATATTGAGAGGAGAAAGAACAATTAAGTTGAGCAATGAGCTATTTATAATTTTGGTTGCCTTAAATGCTGAATTTCTTTATTACCATGAGGCTGTGGTTACTTCTTGAATGAGTTTTGGCCTGAAGTATCCTAAAAGCAGGTTTTCAATTTGATGAAAAAAGTTTGTTTTTGTAAAAAATAAAAATAATAAGGTGCCATCATTAGTATAAATGATACAAGGTCTTTGTTATCCTTCCGTTCTTCCTGATGTCCGTTTTATACACTTTTTTGCACAATGGCTGCAAGTCCATCATCTTAGTCAAATGTGACAGTCAATGGGCCAGAGTGACATGACAAAACAAAGTTCCACTTTTAATGTACTAGGTTATAAGCTTCTTGAGGGCAGGGACCAGTCAATTTTATTTGTACCTCCAGTATCTAATACTGTCTCTCAAATAGTAAAAGAGAATTGCTTTTTTGAATGAATGCATGATATTTATATGTGGACTAATATTCATATATACACAGAACACTGTGAAATATACATACAAATAATATTATTCTGTTTGTTTTTTATTCTGTGATTCTGGAAGTGTTAGGATGTTATTTCTAGTCCTGCCTTGACAGTGTGAACAATAGTAGTTACAATGCCATATGTGGATTATTTTGGCTTTTGATTGTTTCGATTCTTGATAGATATTTCTAAATTGTAAGTTATCTTGTGATAGTTTTTTAAAAGCCTTAGAAGCTTTTTGAATTTTCTTCATTTTCCTTTAAAACACCTTTTTTTTTTTTTAACATGGTCTGGGCTTTGAGAAACATCTCTATCAGTAATTAATAAAGACAGAGACATATGGAGCAACTTTTTCCACAAGAGTTATTATAGATATATCACTTGTGACAGCTTTCTGGGTCCCCTATAAATTCCTGTCTCACCAAAAGAGTTATCAATATCACATGCGTCATGAGAATCTACCAAACTCAGATTGCTACGTTTTTTGTCAATTTAAGCTTATTTATAGAACAGCAAGCACTGTAGGTTAAAAAGAAAGCTATCCCACAGGGAGGATCTCTTCAACTGAAGAAACCCTGTTTCACCATGACTTTCCATGGTCTATCAAACTGAAATAGCTTAGCAGTAGCTATACAAGTCTGGTGTATCCTTTTCCTTCCTCCTTGCATTTAAGGAGAACAGAAGAGTTTTTTAAATATGAACTTTATCATAACCAATAAAGGATTAATATGGGGGAAAGAAAGCTGCTTTGTGGAATGAACAATTAACAGTGTAGCCATTTGTTCTGTAAATATTTATGGACAGCCACTCACATGTCAAGAAATGTCCAGCTAAATGATACAACATTCACCTTTGGGCCGCACATGGCATGAAAAGTTAAGTAATGTGCACCTATAATTGTTAACCTACTAGATGGGATTGCTTCTTCCTCATGGTATTTTTAACCTTATCTAGAAGCAATGGGATGAAGGGATCTTCATTCTGATCTTTCATCATCATTATATGACTTTGACTTCTCTTGTTGTCTATGAAACACTGGCTCTATTAGGGTGTGAAATCCTCCATGTTAATACTGGAAAACTCTTAATCTCTGCAACTGCAGTTTGTCAGCTTTCATTCCTATACCCTTTATACCTCTATTAGTCACAATTCCTCACTCATATCATTGTGGTAAGTCTTTTGATTCCTAATTGATTCTGTCTTACATCTAAGGCATATCTGTAACCACTGAGAGTTACAAAATCTTTTCTGTATTTTGAAATGTCTGTATAAGCATCCCAACTTCAAGTCTGTGATGTGTAGAGATTTATAAATCTCCTAAAATTAAGATGAAATAAAAATAACTCCTGAGATGAAAGCTCATGATCATTTATCACATGTTTTTCCTTTGGACCAGTAGAAAGGTCACTTCCTTCTTCACTCCTTTCCAATTCCATAGTCATCCTCCACCGCAGCTGCAGAAGTTAAAAGATAGACCAGACCATCTTGAAACAATGCTTTTGTACTCATATATAAAGCTAGCCCCCTTCTCAGGTCAGTTTCTATTCACTAATTAAGGCAAAAGATTTCTTCTCTATAAGGCTATCAGCTAAACCCCAAAATGTGTGAATTTTTAAAATGTGTTTTCCATAGCTTTTATTGGGGAAGGAAATGGCAACCCACTCCTGTATTCTTGGGTGAGAATTCCATGGACAGAGAAGCCTGGCAAGCTACAGGCCATACAGTTCATGGGGTCACAGAGTCAGATACAACTGAGCAACTAATATTTTCACTTTCATAGTATTTATTCATATTACCACTAAAGTACTTACCATATTCCATTGTTACCTAATTCTGTGCATCTTCTCCAAGAAATTATACCTTCCTGAATCTTGGTGGCTCAGATAGTAAAGAATCTGCCTGCAATCCAGGAGACCCAAGTTCGATCCCTGAGTCAGTCGGGAAGATCCCTGGAGAAGGGCATGACAGCCCACTCCAATATTCTTGCCTGGAGAATACCAAGGACAGAAGAGATTAGCAGGCTACAATCCATGGGGTTGCAATGAGTTAGCCACGACTGAGCAACTAACGTTTCACTTTTCTTTTGTCCAAGAATTTATACCCTTCTTGAAAGCAGGGGGGGATATCATCTCTGTATTTGCCTTCTTTTTGCCCAGTTCTGTGACAGATACATTGTAGGTATCAGTAATAGGACTTATAAAAGAAATAAATGAGTTACTTTAAAACATTGCTTCCTGCAAAAAAAAAAAAAAAAAAATGTATTACTGGGTTTTGCAGCTTAACTTTTCATCCCTTTTACCTAAGGGATAATTAGCAACTAAAAGGGAAAGGGCAAACGCTTATTTTTAATTTAAAAATCATGCTGTGATGAAAGATAAGAGAAAGCAATTTGACTTTGAATATCACTGTAAGGCTCAGGACACAGACAAATAAAACGTCTTTGTGTTTTCTACCCGGCATTCAGGCAAACGTCAAGACTAGCAGACAGAATGCCCCACTTCCCTCAGCTCCGGACAAAATTGTCTAGATCACACTGTCGTGCATCTACACAGACCCATCCAAGTTAACCAGTGACAAAATGACCATCTGCTTGGTCAAAAGTTGGTAAGTACAGGGTATGCTGCTGTTCCACTGATAACCTTTACACTGCATTGATTAAATCAGTGCATTTTTAAAGAATGTATAATCTTTTCCACCATTTTCCTCATTCTTTTTTTTTTAGTTTTTTTTAATTTTACATTTTTATTTATTTATTTTTTTAACTTTATTTTACTTTACAATACTCTATTGGCTTTGCCATACATCGACATGAATCCACCATGTGTTGAAAGACACCTGACTTGGCATTTAAACCTATCTAAATACGGTGATGAATAGTTTGAAACAAAGAGTCAGTGTAATATTGCTTGCAGCTTGGGATAAATATTTTCTGCAAGTATGAAATCCTACTTCAAGTGGGAGGAGGATATTTTAGAATAATGTCAGCTGAGTTATGTTGGCTGATACTAGCTTTGTTTCCAACTGTGGTCATAAATGAGCAGATTTAGTCCTTCTGTCACCAGTACCCTGACATAAGACATAATACTCTATGAAGAACTTAGCACTTGGAAGCATGTATTTTAGAATAAGAAGATTAAACCTTATCTTTAAGGATTTTATAATACTTGGAGGTTTGTAAAACGTGTGACTCTGGAGGTATATGAACATATCGAGAGCTCTTCACATCATGGGCACCGACTGGCTTATATCTCACTCACAGTTCAGTCCACAAATATCAAAACAAATGCAGAAGAAATCTCCAGCACCATTAGATACCTTTTATGGCTGTATTTGGACAGATGCTCTAAATATATTTTAAATATATTTACTGCCTTTGGATTCTGAAGGAAATGTTTAAGCATTTTTAGGTTTTAATAGTTTTTGTGATTCATACAACCAAATCCTCTCTTTGCACTTTGTATATAAACAGTTCTACCTATGAACATATTATAGACTGCTAGAAATAAGAGTAGGCTGGTCTTGGGGACAAGCATAATCTTCAAGTTGGGAAGAGTATTATTATTGATGCTTGAATCTGTGAAAATTAAGTTCTAAAGAGTGTACTAAAAATGTATAAGGGGAAAGTATCTGAAGGGCTTTTCAGGTGACTCAGTGGTAAAGAACCAGCCTGCCAATGCAGGAGCCACAGAAGTTGTGGGTTCTATCTCTGGGTCTCCCATGGAGAGAAGAGCCTGGCATGCTACAGTTCACGAGGTGACAAAAGAATCGGACATAACTTAGTGAGTAAACAACAATGTGGGGGGTAGGGCCTTAGTTCCCTGACCAGAGATTGAAGCCACACCCGTTGCACTGAGAGTTCAGAGTCTTAACCACTGGACCACTGGGAAAGTCCCAGTTTGAGGTATTCTTGACTTTCTTTATGAAAATGGAAAAGGATGTTTATCTATAAAGAATGACAATGAAGGAATCAGGTAGAAGATTTGAAAAGAGGTTGACTAGTTGATGGAAAGAAGAGGAAAAGGAGCTGATGAGGAGAGGACTGCTCACTGACACCCAGGTCCAGGTGGGATGCCTTAGAATGGTGGCTAGGCATAGAATTCTCAGGCTAGGCTAGAACTCAGATCTTAGGTTTAGGTTTGGGGAGGGGTCTAATGAAGATGTAATAGAGCAACACTATTTGCCAACTTATGTGAATGTCAAGATGCTTGGAACTGTTCTGAGGGGCAGAATCCATACCATACCATGTAGCAGAGGAAACACCCTGGAATAAGTGGTTAAGAATTTGGACATTGCTCCTGTGGAGGAAACCATGTGTCTTCCATAGTAGAGACACACTCAAATGATCTCAGAAGAGTTATGGCTGAGTATAACCTGGCTACCCCTTCCTAAGACACATGGCACACAAGCTTTTCTTAGGAAATATCCTTGGTTTCTACAGGCAGGTAAGGACCACGTGATCTTCACCTCAGCGAGTTGTTTATCAGCATCATATTAACTCATGACATCTGATCTAGTAATATTTTTAACTTTGAGGATGAAGCTTTGTAAAAAATCATTTTTCACTGTGTATCAGTCTTCTAGTCAGAGATGTCTGAATATTCATATATACCAGGTTGTACACTTCATTTTCTGTTATGAAGTTATACTTCAAATTTGTATTTTTGTCTGCTTTTATTAAGCACATTTATAAAAATGTATTACACTCACCTTTTTCTTTTTCAGCAAAAGACAGTATCCTTGAAAGAGACAGGAACAGAGAACTGAAGGACCAGCGGAGTCTGATATAGGATCCCAGTTCTCCCACTTACAGTGGATATTGTCTCATCAGCCATGTAACTTCTCAAGCCTCAGATTTCTTTCTTAAATAGAAAAGAAGGTTTGGCTAGATATTATATTTTCCAGTTCTAAGATTCTTAATAAGATAGAAATCTTACTTTCTTGTGGTCAATTTGAAGTGTAGCATTAAAGTCAAACAACCAAGAACATCTGCAATCAGGGTAGGTAGCAGGCTGTGCCCATGTGTTCTAGAAGCCTAATACCAATGCTGGAGTTTTACACTGCAGCAGCATAATCATTCCTACCAGCATGTTCCATTAAAGCTTGACTTACTGCCAGGGAATTCACCTGCTGACACAGTAAAACTCCTAACTGGAAGCATTAACATTGCAATGTCAGATGGGGAAAAAAAATTGTTCATAAATTCCACAAACATGCACTGCTTTATTTGGGGTCCTGGTTGCAAACTCATTATTTATGCTGTGTACAGTAGGCCATCAACATATCCCACTGGGAAATTAGTTTGCAATTTAGAATCGTTTCAAAGTACAAGTGATTCTCAAGTCATTTTCCGAGGTTAAATGAGAACTCTTATTGCTTTCCGTGGGCTCTGAGGGAATTTTTACTCCATGTGTTCCCTCCTCCTCCAGCTTCAGCTATACTGTCTTGATTTTACTTTCTTAAATGCACTTTAGTACTAAATCTCTTATTTTTTTTCCCTCAAGCTTTGAAAGCCAGCAAATGGAATGGTATTTGTTGCATTTTCTTGCTTGCGGGGACAGTTTTAAGAACCTCATTTTGATTACTGCTTTTACTCTAAAAAGACCCCTCCTGAGAGATTTCCAAGTTCTTCATGAACATTGCATAGCTAACATAGCGGTCATGGGGGAAGACTGGATGGCATCCACTTTGGTGCATTGAGTCAGAGTCATGGTGCCACTCCCATTTCGGCTCCTCACTCTGGGGGCCATGCCTCTGGGGGCCATGCCATTGGACAGGCCAGAATCCAGGCAGATGGGCTGAGAGCAGGAAGCATTAGTCTCAGAATTCCAGGTAATGGACACTGGAGGTTCAATCTTGCTTATGGGCTTATGAGCCCATAAGGGTGGAACAAATTATTAAGATAAAAAGCATTCATTCCACTGACCCTTTTTATGTTAACACACCCCTTTATTTGATTATTTCCTTTAGAACCTCTTTAAGCAATTTTAAACTCTATTTCACTGCTCAGTCAGTTCAGTTCAGTTGTCTCTCAGTTGTGTCTGACTCTTTGCAATCCCATGAATCGCAGCACACCAGGTCTCCCTGTCCATCACCAACTCTCGGAGTTCACTCAGACTCACGTCCATCGAGTCGGTGATGCCATCCAGCCATCTCATCCTCTGTTGTCCCCTTCTCCTCCTACCCCCAATCCCTCCCAGCATCAGAGTCTTTTCCAATGAGTCAGCTCTTCGTATGAGGTGGCCAAAGTACTGGAGTTTCAGCTTTAGCATCATTCCTTCCAAAGAAATCCCAGGGCTGATCTCTCTTCAGAATGGACTGGTTGTATCTCCTTGCAGTCCAAGGGACTCTCAAGAGTCTTCTCCAACACCACAGTTCAAAAGCATCGATTCTTCAGTGCTCAGCTTTCTTCACAGTCCAACTCTCACATCCATACATGACCACTGGAAAAACCATAGCCTTGACTAGACAGACCTTAACTGTGAGCATATCCTGTGTCTTATCCACAGCCTAGGAGACTTGATCTCAGACCATCTAGTAAATCATTTTTAACTCAATCTTATCCTTGGGGAAATACATAGCATTACTTTTAACTGTACCATTTTAGCCTTATCATTCCCAGAAAGTAGCAAATAATCCATAGTGTGGAGATCTTATTAAAAAATTGTTTTCTCCTTTCTGAAATGCCAAATATTACTAGCTATTAGGCTGATATTATTAGCTATAAAGAACAAAAATCAAAATAGAAAATAAAGCAGAGTTGCTAAGCCACATCAAAGGTCTCCTCTCCTCCAATAAGGAGCACTAGAGTTTATCTGAAACCAAAATTTCAACATCTCTCTAATGCATTGGGAGATTCTTTCCATAGTCCCAGACCAGAAAGTATACAAACCAAAGAGATTGAGTATTTAGTTTAAAAATACATGAAATCACCAGTCTAAACATAGACACTACACACAAGGAGTGCAAAGAAACAATGAAAGCCAGAGATCAACAGAGCAAATATCACCTAGAAATACTAACAATCTTAAAGGTCAGAAATCCTTAGTTAAACAAAAATACCCATCCCTTAAAAACAATCAATTGCAAGATAACCTGAGAATAGCACACTATGAATTCTCTTTAAAAGCAGATGTTATTCAGTGAAAAGCTATTAGCTATGTGTTTTAGAAGTAAGTAAATAGAGCGGGTAACAAATAGAGACTGAAACTTGAAGAAAAAGAAACCAAAAATTAAGTGCATTTGGAACTTCTTAATATTGAACATCTAAGGCACTGGAGAAAATCTTTGTTCCATGGGTATAACTCCATGAACAAGCTCTGGTATTGCATGGAAAAAACAAAAATGATTCACTAGTTACAATATTTTGAGTTAGCCTTCCTGGCTGAAATTGTTTTAAAAGGTCTTCCTTGATTATGGATAATTCAAATCTTTCTCTACTGCTATTAGAAGATGAACATGCATCCAATATACTCCCCTTTTCTTTCAAGATTTGAAGGAAGCATATCTTGGTTGGTTTCCTAGTGTTTTGGGTGGGTTTTTTTTTTTTTCTCTCTCTCTTTCTAAATGTTATAAAGACTTTATAATTTGTTAGCACCTATATTCAACTCAGAGGTTTCCCAGGTGGCGCTAGTACAGGAGTGCCCAATACAGGAGATGTATGAGATGCAGATTCCTGGGTTAGGAGGAACCCCTGGAGGAGGCATGGCAACTCACTCCAGTATTCCTGCCTGGAGAATCCCATGACAAGAGTTGCCTGGTGGGCTACAGTTCATAGGGTCACAAAGAGTCGGACACTACTGAAGAGACTTGGCATGCACACACACATATTCAACTCATCTTGGCCTTTGCTTGGTAAAATAACAGGTTAGACCGATGTGATACTTGGCATATTGAAGCTTAATATATCTTAATCTGTAAGAAATCTTGAGTGGATGATATTTATAAAGACTTTTCTTTTGTCATCAACAATTCTTTTTTCTTAAAATTTCATATTATTATTTCAGATAACACTTTCTGATAACATACTAATTTCAGTCACTGCTTTCAGATAACATACTAATTATTTATCATTAAAACCCCAAATCTTCTTATATTTATGAAGATAGGCTAAATCCTTTGAAACTTTCCAACTCTCCAGGGTAGTATCTTATCATTGCCAAATTCAGACACTCTTACATGTTTAATGTTTCATGAGATAAGTGATTTATTAATAACATCATCAGACAATGTGGCAAAAAAGCAGTAGGATATGCTCTGTGGCTTTTCTGTTTTCATAACATTATTTGAGCAAGAGAAGAACTCATTCTCTAGAAGTCAGATTCCACTTCCAGCTTCTTAAAGCTGTAACCTTCTTTGATTATGTAATAGAGGCTTTCTGGAAGGCCTATCATAAATTACCAACAAAAGGAGATTAATATATATTTTTCTCCTTTTTCCCCAAAATGTTGTTTTGCTGAGGTGTCTTTCTTTCTTTTTTTCTCTCTCTCTTTTTTTTTTGAGTGCTGTTCTAATTTATTGACATCAGTGCAAGACAAGCTAAGTTGCTATTTAACTGGAACAAATATTGGTGCAATTTCCTTCCTAGAGAAGGTAGACACTCAGCTCATGAAACTAAGGTCAAGCAAAGACTGGATTGTCAAGCACCAACTAAGGGTTAAACTTCATGAATATAAAAATTGCTAAAGGCAAAAGGTTATGTTTTTTTCAATTTACACTAATCTCAAGTAATCAAACGAAGAACTAAAGTGAAAGTGAAAGTCGCTCAGTCGTGTCAGACTCGTTGTGACCCCATGGACTACACAGTCCATGGAATTCTCCAGACCAGAATACTGGAGTGGGTAGCTGTTCCTAAACTAATCCTAAAATTTTAGGGCATAAGATATTGACATGACATGACTGTTTAAATTTCTGCATAAATGAAAATGTGTTATATCCTTCATTGTACTTGTATTACAATTACATGCTTCTTGCTTCTACACTACACAAAGTCAACAGTTATCACCAACAATGACTATAACTAGATCTGAACTAGACTTCACAGTGACTCTGCTCCATTGAAATTTAAGAAAATTCAATCAAAGATTAACAAAACCTTTTGATTTTAAAGCCAGTTCTCATGTCTTCTTCTCATGTCATACTTAATAAGTCCTCTCGTGAGATTTCTTGCTTGCAAACTGTGATGCATGTCCTCTCCCCATCAGCTTTATCTGACATTTTAAATTTAATTTGTAGAAACTGCATACAAAATGAAAATTGTACTTCCAATCTGAACCTGCAATTGGGTTCCTGCTTTGACACAAAACATACTCCTCTGCAGTGTACCCCACCAGCACAGCAGCCCCTTTTCTCTCTCTCTCTATTCCTTTGCCCCGAAGGCACTTCAGGATTGCTTAATTCCAAGCTCTGGCTGCCTAGACAGTCAGGACACCTAAGGCCGTTTGGACTTATCACTCCTCGCTTCCTTCTTTTCTATGGTTAATTCCACTTTCCTGCTTTATTTCTATGGCTGAATCTCCAGACCTGGTGTTAGTCTCAGAGGGACAGAGCTGATTTCAGCTTCTAGCTCCTGGCTGGTAAAGCTGCATTGCTGGGCAATCCTTGTTTCTTATGCAATCTCTCTTAACCACTTCTTTCTTGTCAGTTTTTTTTTTTTTTTTT
>SJYV01017767.1:861322-905881 GCA_006410875.1 Neotragus pygmaeus
TTTTTTTCTCTCTCTCTTTCTAAATGTTATAAAGACTTTATAATTTGTTAGCACCTATATTCAACTCAGAGGTTTCCCAGGTGGCGCTAGTACAGGAGTGCCCAATACAGGAGATGTATGAGATGCAGATTCCTGGGTTAGGAGGAACCCCTGGAGGAGGCATGGCAACTCACTCCAGTATTCCTGCCTGGAGAATCCCATGACAAGAGTTGCCTGGTGGGCTACAGTTCATAGGGTCACAAAGAGTCGGACACTACTGAAGAGACTTGGCATGCACACACACATATTCAACTCATCTTGGCCTTTGCTTGGTAAAATAACAGGTTAGACCGATGTGATACTTGGCATATTGAAGCTTAATATATCTTAATCTGTAAGAAATCTTGAGTGGATGATATTTATAAAGACTTTTCTTTTGTCATCAACAATTCTTTTTTCTTAAAATTTCATATTATTATTTCAGATAACACTTTCTGATAACATACTAATTTCAGTCACTGCTTTCAGATAACATACTAATTATTTATCATTAAAACCCCAAATCTTCTTATATTTATGAAGATAGGCTAAATCCTTTGAAACTTTCCAACTCTCCAGGGTAGTATCTTATCATTGCCAAATTCAGACACTCTTACATGTTTAATGTTTCATGAGATAAGTGATTTATTAATAACATCATCAGACAATGTGGCAAAAAAGCAGTAGGATATGCTCTGTGGCTTTTCTGTTTTCATAACATTATTTGAGCAAGAGAAGAACTCATTCTCTAGAAGTCAGATTCCACTTCCAGCTTCTTAAAGCTGTAACCTTCTTTGATTATGTAATAGAGGCTTTCTGGAAGGCCTATCATAAATTACCAACAAAAGGAGATTAATATATATTTTTCTCCTTTTTCCCCAAAATGTTGTTTTGCTGAGGTGTCTTTCTTTCTTTTTTTCTCTCTCTCTTTTTTTTTTGAGTGCTGTTCTAATTTATTGACATCAGTGCAAGACAAGCTAAGTTGCTATTTAACTGGAACAAATATTGGTGCAATTTCCTTCCTAGAGAAGGTAGACACTCAGCTCATGAAACTAAGGTCAAGCAAAGACTGGATTGTCAAGCACCAACTAAGGGTTAAACTTCATGAATATAAAAATTGCTAAAGGCAAAAGGTTATGTTTTTTTCAATTTACACTAATCTCAAGTAATCAAACGAAGAACTAAAGTGAAAGTGAAAGTCGCTCAGTCGTGTCAGACTCGTTGTGACCCCATGGACTACACAGTCCATGGAATTCTCCAGACCAGAATACTGGAGTGGGTAGCTGTTCCTAAACTAATCCTAAAATTTTAGGGCATAAGATATTGACATGACATGACTGTTTAAATTTCTGCATAAATGAAAATGTGTTATATCCTTCATTGTACTTGTATTACAATTACATGCTTCTTGCTTCTACACTACACAAAGTCAACAGTTATCACCAACAATGACTATAACTAGATCTGAACTAGACTTCACAGTGACTCTGCTCCATTGAAATTTAAGAAAATTCAATCAAAGATTAACAAAACCTTTTGATTTTAAAGCCAGTTCTCATGTCTTCTTCTCATGTCATACTTAATAAGTCCTCTCGTGAGATTTCTTGCTTGCAAACTGTGATGCATGTCCTCTCCCCATCAGCTTTATCTGACATTTTAAATTTAATTTGTAGAAACTGCATACAAAATGAAAATTGTACTTCCAATCTGAACCTGCAATTGGGTTCCTGCTTTGACACAAAACATACTCCTCTGCAGTGTACCCCACCAGCACAGCAGCCCCTTTTCTCTCTCTCTCTATTCCTTTGCCCCGAAGGCACTTCAGGATTGCTTAATTCCAAGCTCTGGCTGCCTAGACAGTCAGGACACCTAAGGCCGTTTGGACTTATCACTCCTCGCTTCCTTCTTTTCTATGGTTAATTCCACTTTCCTGCTTTATTTCTATGGCTGAATCTCCAGACCTGGTGTTAGTCTCAGAGGGACAGAGCTGATTTCAGCTTCTAGCTCCTGGCTGGTAAAGCTGCATTGCTGGGCAATCCTTGTTTCTTATGCAATCTCTCTTAACCACTTCTTTCTTGTCAGTTTTTTTTTTTTTTTTCTGAGTTGCATACTGGCTCTGTACCGTTAGGCTTCTTTTCTTTATTCCAAAGTGCTTCTTTCTCTTTCTTCATTTCTTTTTCCTTTCTCTTGCAAGGCTTCTCCTTCTCATAGTGCTCCTTCTGCCTGTGGATCTCTTCTTCCTGCCACTTCAGCCTCTCTCTCTCCCACAGGATGAACTCTTGGTCTCATTCATAATCCCACTCCCTCTCCCTGTATTCTCTGCCACTCTCATCTTCAGATCTCTTAGGCTTTTCATCTTTAAATTCACCCTCAGAACTCCTGGGCAGTGTACAACTTTGCCCACTGGCTCTTTCATCACTCAGATTCTCTTTGTCCAATTTCTTGAGCTTTTTTGTCCAATTCTTTTTCATCTCTTTTTTCTGGCTTCTTGAGCAGCTTAGTCTTTGGTTCATCCTTTCATTTGTTCCTTTCTGGAACTCTGTTTATCTTCTTTAGCTTTTCTATATCTTTCTGCTTTTGTTTCTCTTCTTTCCACTTCTTCCTCTCTCCTCTTTGTCTTTTTCCTTCTATTTCTCGCCACCTCCTTTCTTCTCTTATCTTCTGCTTGTTTCTCAGGAAGCTCAAAAGTGGAGATGCCTTTTTAGCTGTCTATTTTTTGCTTCTATCTCCTCTAGCACTGTCTCTGGAATAGATGTCATTTTCTCATTATCTGCAGCATAGCTCTCCAAAAGTTTTCTATATTCTGAATCATCATCAATAGTCCCAATTTTAGTATCTCTTTTCTTAGTCTTGTTTTTTTGCAGCTTTTTGAAAAGATTCAAATTCTATGATGGCAGGATATTCCTGACCTTTATTGTCAAGGAATAACCATTATAACCATCAAAATGATCCCTGAACAAAATAATGTCCTCTTGGCTTTAAAAGTTGATGTATGCTCTTGCATGCACATGAAGATACATACTAATATCATTAGAAAAAAAAACTCAAAATAATCATGCTCAGGCATAGGCTGAAGATGTTCCTGAAGTTGCTCCTTGGTCAAAGTGGGTGGTAATCTCTGAATTGCCACCTTGCTCAGTGCCTTTCTTCTCCTTGTTCCAATCTTGCTTTAGCGCTGTCTCCTGAAGCCCCATCACTGCTGCCAGTAGCACTGTGGCAGCTCAGCCTAAACACTGGCTATGCCAGTCACCTATGCCTCCCAGCCCCCGCTAAGAAGTCTTATTTTAAACCATATGCCAGAGGATGCTTCCTCTACCTGAATTAAGATCTGAAGTACTGTATAACTGAATCCTTGAAAATAATCCCATGGAGGCAAAATCCATGGCAAAACCATGTTTTCTAGGTCACTAAAACCTAATGTTCATGCTATACTTGCAGGTGAACTTTTGAAAAATGTAAGTGCAGTATTGAAATCAATAAGAATCCAGTGACTGCAGGGCAGCAGAAAGACTCCAGGGTAGATATTCTTGTGTCAACAGTTTTGGGGAGGAGCTGAAGATGCTGGTGAATTCAGGAATCCCCTTCTTTATGGGAATATCTATCTGACTCTAACCCTAAAGCTAAAGCAGGGATTGAGGACTGCTCTGGTTGTCCAGTGGCTCATACTCCATGCTTCCAGTGCTTGGGATCTGAGTTCAATTCCCAGTCATGCACCTAGATCTCATATGCCATAGCTAAGACCTGGTACAACCAAATAAATGTTTAAAAAATAAAACATAAACCCAGGGCTGACCTCTATGTTCATTAACATTATTATCCCCTCCTTCTATTCTCCAAGCCAGGCTTCAACAGTACGTGAACCATGAACTTCCAGATGTTCAAGCTGGATTTAGAAAAGGCAGAGGAACCAGAGATCAAATTGCCAACATCCGTTAGATCATTGAAAAAGCAAGAGAGTTCCAGAAAAACGTCTACTTCTGCTTCATTGATTACACCAAAGCATTTGACTAAACTGTGGGAAATTCTACAAGAGATGGAAATACGAGACCACCTGATCTGCCTCCTGAGAAATCTATATGGAGACCAAGACGCAACAGTTAGAACTGAACATGGAATAACAGACTGATTCCAAATCGGAAAAGGAATACATGAAGGTTGTATATTGTCACCTTGCTTTATTTAATTTATATGCAGAGTGTATCATGCAAAATGGCAGGCTCTATGAAGCACAAGCTGGAATAAAGATTTCTCCTGACAGGGAGAAATATCAATAACTTCAGATATGCAGATGACACCACCCTGATGGCAGAAAGCAAAGAAGAACTAAAGAGCCTCTTGAAAGAGGAGAGTGAAAAAGTTGGCTTAAAACTCAACATTCACAAAACTGAGGTCATGGCATCTGGTCCCATCACTTCATGGGAAGTAGATGGGAAAACAGTGGAAACAGTGGCAAACTTTATTTTTTTTTGGGGGGGGGAGGCTCCAAAATCACTGCATATGGTGACTGCAGCCATGAAATTAAAAGATGCTTACTCCTTGGAAGAAAAGCTATAACCAACCTAGACAGCATATTAAAAAGCAAAGACATTACTTTGCCAACAAGGTCTGTCTAGTCAAGTCTATCTTTTTTCCAGTAGTTATGTATGAAAGTGAGAGTTGGACCATAAAGAAGGCCTAATGTTGAAGAACTGGTTTTTGAACTGTGTGTTGGAGAAGACTCTTGAGAGTCCCTTGGACATTAAGGAGGTCCAACCAGTCAGTCCTAAAGGAAATCAGTCCTGAATATTCATTGGAAATTCATTGGAATATTCATTGGAATATTCATTGGAAATGCTAAAGCTGAAGCTCCAGTACTTTGGCCACCTGATGTGAAGAACTGACTCATTGGAAAAGACCTGATGCTGGGAAAGATTGAAGGCTGGAGAAGGGGACAAGAGAGGATGAGATGACTGGATGGCATCATTGATTCAATGGACATGAGTTTGAGCAAACTCTGGGAGTTGGTTATGGACAAGGAAGCCTGGCATGTTGCAGTCCATTGAGTCGCAACGAGTTGGACACGACTGAGCCACTGAACTGAACTGAACTCTATCATCAAACTCTGAAGCTAGGAAAGATTAAAAGGAGGAGAAGAAGGAGGAAATAAGATGATATGGTTGGAAGGCATCACCAACTCCATGGACATGAATTTGAGCAAATTCTGGGAGATGGTGATGGATAGGGAAGTCTGGCATGCTGCAGTCCATGGAGTCACAAAGAGTCAGACACAGCTTAGTGACATAACAACTACACTCAAACATTTTGTTCTCAATTACTATGTGTAATTTTGAGGGATTATGTATTTTCACATTAGATATAATCACACATTCTGAAAGTTTGCTTATCTATCCCGAAATTTTTACGAAAAAGAAAACTGGACACACACCTCCTCTGCCTAAAACATGAATTTCTTTGGGCCGTGCATTTTTTTCCCTAGTGGGCCCTATGGTCAGGTCTCTGGAGCAAAGACATGGTGCACTAACAGTCTAGTTTTGAGGTTCTCAATATTTAAAATGATATTTTTTAAAGCAACATAAGCAGCCTCAAAACCAGTTGTTTGGACACATAAACACATGGCCTTGGATCTGGAAGAAACAATGAGGTTGTAACATATTGTGAGGCAAATTGTTGAAGCCAGGAGTTGAAAGAACACAGAGCGCCCCTTTCTTCAGCTGGTTTTCACAAGTTTATCCATGTCAGCAACTCAGACTGGAGACAGTCAAAACAGAACCCTTGGGTTGACCTCATTCTCTTCAAAACTTGCCACTCTGCTGCACAGAGATCAACGTTTTTTGGTGAGTTTTTTAAAAATCCTGTTTCTGAGCAGCAACAACTCTCAAGGACAGTGTCTTATTATTAAAACAACCTCAGAGCAGAGGGGAGACATAAATGCACTGCCGCAATGATTGGTTTGTATTTCTTTCTTTTGTAAGTTTCTTAGAAACATAGTGGGCCTCCCTGTAAAGATCTTGAAAGATCTTCTGTCTGGATGCCCTTGGAAAATTGAAAACAAAACAAAGCAACCCAGAAAAACAAAGTCTATACCACAGATAGCCAGATTTGACTTTAAAAAGTTCCTAATTTTAAACTCACTTCTCTCCATTAGGGCCATGAAAGAATTATGCACGCAAGGCTGAGGCTTTTCTCTGCTTAAAGAACATCTGCAGTCAATTAGAAATAAGCCCGAGTGTCGTGTTAATTCTGCAGAACCAAACAAAGTCATTTTTGTTTAAACTCTTTCAGTGCTGTGAGAACGAGAGGTTACAGCAGGAGGGAATAAAATAAGCAATAGAACAAAACTGCTGTGTGGCCCTGGAATGGAGCTGAGGGGGCAAATAAGACGTTACATTTCTTTGAGAATACAGACGTGGAAATTTTTTCCTGGAAAATTCTGTTCTATACTATATCTCTCTTGGGGAATGGGGGTGGGGAGCAAGCCTACACTTTCTTCTAAAAAGGCAACATTTAAAGTAATGGAACATCTTCCAGATTCTCTCAAAAGGAATCTGACCAAGTAGTTGAAGTGTTTGGCAAATGAGTAGTAGTATTTCATTTTTAATTTTGAGTCAGGCCAAACAAATCAAAACTGTATTTATAGACCAATGTGTGTGTTTCAAATCACTTTCAGGTTATCAATTGTGATTGGTGCTTGGAGCTCAAATATATAAAAACAGCTATTTCTATTGAAACACATCTTGCCGTGAATATCAGTGTCTGTGTCTACCTTTTGTTAACATCAGTGGTACTGATTCTACCAGAATTTGAGTTTATCTCTCTAAAGAAATCTGTGGCTAACCCCAGAGAGAATTTCCAAACAAGTACAGTAGAACTACATGTTTTTAAATTTGATAGTCTCTAAATTGAAAAGAGGGATTTCGGTTATTCCTTTGGGCTGATGATTTATTTCTTCTCCATATCTTTTCTTAAGGCTTCCCTGATGGCTCAGCTGGTAGAGAATCCACCTGCAATGCTGGAGACCTGGGTTCGATCCCTGAGTTGGGAAGATCCCCTGGAGAAGGAAATGGCTACCCACTCCAGTATTTTTGCCTGGAAAAGTCCATGGACTAGTCCATGGGATCGCAGAGAGTAGGACACAACAGAACGACTTTCACTTTCACCTTTTCTTAAGATTTTCACCTTTTCTTTTTTTTTTTTTTAATTTATTTATTTTTAAATTTAACTTTACAATACTCTATTGGGTTTGCCATACATCGACACGAATCTTTTCTTAAGATTAGGTCTGATTGTAGATCTGATAAGAAGCAGGAGAAGACTCTATCTTTGTTAATAGAGTTTTGAGGAATATGATTCAGCATTTAATCTGCAGTGCCCAATGGCTACACTATATGTTTTTTCAGGCAGGTGACAGTGTTTAAGTCTTTGTTATTTAATCCTTTTCAAAACATGAGTGATAGCTAACTGTTTCCAGATATAGACTGAGAGATTCCCTGGTGGTTCTGTGGTAAAGAATCGTCTGCAATGCAGGACATGAGGGCTCAATTCCTGGGTCACAAAGATCCCCTGGAGAAAGGAAATGGCAACCCACTCCAGTATTCTTGCCTGGGAAATCACATGCACAGAGGAGCCTGGTAGGCTACAGTCCACAGGGTTGCAAAAGAGACATGACTAATCAACTAAACAACAGAAATAGGTTTGATGAGCATGCTAAACATTTATTCTTTTATATATTTTAACTACTTTCTCTAGTGGCTCAGATGGTAAAGAGTCTGCCTGCAATGCAGGAGACCCAGGTTCGATTTCTCGGTCAGGTAAGATCTCCTGCAGAAGGAAATAACAACCCACTCCAGTATTCTTGCCTGGAAAATTCCATGGACAGAGGAACCTCATGGGCCACAGTCCATGGGATCACAAAGAGTTGGACATGACTGAGTGACTAACACACTTGTATCAAACTAAAGAGCTGGACATTCAGCCACAATATTTGATATTTTTATTGATTTTCACTTAATTGTCCATAACTTTATATCAGTTGTCTGTATTAAGAAGCACCATCAGAAACAGTCCAATAAAGTTACTGCTATACTTACCATAGGCATATTGCTATTACATTATTCAATACTTTATGAGAAGTGATGACAGAAAAACCTCAGATTTCTACTTTTGTTTTATTTTTTCCTCAATTACTATTTTATATTTCATTTTCATTCTTAAATCTTAGGAACACTGTGATTCTTATAATTAATACTAGTTCCCTTATTACTTAAGCTGCTAAAAGCTTTGAAGCAAAATTTGTGGCCTACTTTTTTAACTACAGTATATCTATTACATATATTTACACTTCTATATGTCTCCAGTTCACTTCAGTTTAGTTGCTCAGTCGTGTCTGACTCTTTTCAACCCCATGGACTGCAGCACACCAAGCTTCCCTATCTATCACCAACTCTCAGAGCCTACTCAAACTCATGTCCATCGAGTTGGTGATACCATCTAAACATCTCATCCTTGTCGTATCTTTCTCCTCCAGCCTTCAGTCTCTCCCAGCATCAGGGTCTTTACTAATGTGTCAGTTCTTTGTATCAGGTGGCCAAAGTATTGGAGTTTCAGATTTAGCATCAGTCCTTCCAATGAATATTCAGTCCATTTAGGATGGACTGGTTGGTTCTCCTTGAAGTCCAAGGGACTCCCAAGAGTCTTCTCCAACACCGCAGTTCAAAAGCATCAATTCTTCAGCACTCAGCTTTCTTTATAGCCCACCTCTCACATCCATACATGACTACTGGAAAAACCATAGCCTTGACCATAGATGGACCTTTGTTGGCAAAGTAATATCTCTGCTTTTTATTATGCTGTCTAGGTTGATCATAGCTTTTCTTCCAAGGAGCAAGCATCTTTTAATTTCATGGGTGCAGTCACCATCTGCAGTGATTTTGGAGCCCCCCAAAATAAAGTTTGTCACTGTTTCCATTGTTTCCCCATCTATTTCCCATGAAGTGTTGGGACTGGATGCCATTATCTTAGTTTTCTGAATGTTGAGTTTTAAGCCAACGTTTTCACTCTCTTTCACTTTCATCAAGAGGCTCTTTAGTTCTATATGTCTAGGAGTTTAGGAGAAGGCAATGGCAACCCACTCCAGTATTCTTGCCCAGAAAATCCCATGGATGCAGGAGCCTGGTAGGCTGCAGTCCATGGGATCACTAAGAGTCAGACATGACTGAGCGACTTCACTTTCACACTTCACTTTCATGCATTGGAAAAGGAAATGGCAACCCACTCCAGTGTTCTTGCCTGGAGAATCCCAGGGACGGGGGAGCCTGGTGGGTTGCCATCTATGGGGTTGCACAGAGTCGGATAGGACCGAAGCGACTTAGCAGCAGCAGCAGGTGTTTATTTAAGTACGGGCCTTTTATTTGCTTTACTCTGTCTTTCTCTCTCTCAACTATTTTTTTTCTCTCTCTCTTTTTTTTTTGTTTATTTCTTTAAGCTCTGACAATTCATGTGTGATATAAATCAGGTTGTTTATCAGTGCATAAACAAGTAAAACTAAGTTAAGCCCTGCCGTTGAAGTGTTAGTCTATTTAACCTAAACCTTCTCCATGAATTTTGCTATATAATAACTTTCCTAGAACATTTAATTTTGGTATAACTTGTATACCATACAGCTTTTTAATTGCATTCAAAAAAAATTTTTAAGTGAATAAGATGAAGTAAATGGTTTTGAATATGTACAAAGACACTCAACTGGAACATCTGAAATGATTACATAATTGGCAAAGGGGGCAAAAAAGAATGTAAAAGAAGTTACATTTACTTGACTAAAGGGGGGGAAATGATGATAATAAAATTAAAATACAATATTCAAAATAACCATCTTGACAACTGTTTTTATTTTTTTCTTTACCTCTTTAGAAAACAATCCCTAAGGAAAAATAAGAGGAATTAAGTTTAAAAATTTGAAAAGAACACTAAGAAGATGGTCTATGTGCTTAAAAAAATATATTTTAAAGCATTTTTATTTTATACAGAACATAATTGATTAACAATGTTGTGTTAGCTTCAGGTGTATGGCAAAGTGATTCAGTCATATACATGTAACTATTCTTTTTCAAATTCATCTCCCATTTTGGTTATTACAGAATGTTGAGCAGAGTTCCCTATGCTATATAGTAGTATCTATTTTAAAGAGAGTAATGTGTATATGTCAGCCCTAAACTCCCAATCTATCCCTCCCCGATACCCTTACCCCTTGTTAATCTTAAATTCATTTTCTTACTTGAAAACTTTATGCAGGAATTTATGTTACCTTCTGTGCTATCTGTGAAAGTTGTCTAGGAACCCAAATAAATTAAAACAATGTTTTTCCCCAGAATTTAAAAAAAAATACAAATCTGCAAAAGTAAACATTTTAACACCTAACTAAAATGATTGAGAAAATTTGTATCAACCTCATTTTTGTTTTTTCTCATGTTACCATTGATAATCAAAAGGAAAGAATGTTTTTCTACCATTATCACCATATCTACATGGCTTCCCAGGTGGTGCTATTTGTAAAGAACCCGCCTGCCAAAGCAAGAGATTTAAGAGAAACAGGTTCGATCCCTGAGTAGATCCCCTGAAGAAGGGCATGGTAACTCACACCAGTGTTCTTTCCTGGAGAATCCCATGTCAGTGGTGCCTGGTGGGCCATGGTCCATAGCGTCACAGAGTTAGACATGACTGAAGTGACTTAGCATGGCCTATAAGTACAAATGAATCATAAAACTGATACACAGAGTTAAAGTGTTAAAATGATTCCACTGTCATCACATACAAAAATATGTCTCTTGACTATTGGTTGAAACTGATTTTTTTTTTTCCCTTGGTTTTCAGGAAGATGAATGCAATGGTGATGTAAACTTTAGTCTGTGTAGGAAAAAAAAAGAAAAATGGCTCCATTGTTTATATGGTGTCTTTAGATTTTAGGACTGAAGTCAAAAGCAGAGGGATATTTTCATATTATATTAAAAAAAAAAGAAATAAGGGCAGAGACGAGACTAAAACTCAGAGCCACACCACCAACTCCCACTGACCCTCTCTTTACTAGACATATTTTCATCTAGCAGTAGGTACAAGATGGAGGACTTGAGTGACAACAGTCTACAAAGCCTATGTAGACAATAAGAAAAAGCCATAGAATTCCACAATTTTGTTAGAACACAAAGAATTATTTTGTTGTTCACTAACAATTCCTTCTGTCTTCCTACTGTCTCATGATAGTTCATTAAATGCTGAAAAGAAAAATCAAAGCAGAGTATCGGTCATTTAGCTCTTTTCAAAATCCAGACATGCTGGTCCTATGCCACCTCAACTCCATTTGTATATGACATAAATGAATTTTTTGATAAAGAAATAATTGTTGTATAAGAGGAGTCATTGCACATCTTAACATGGAAAGTGATTTTAATAATTATTTAAATTGAGATTTTCCTGGAGACCTAGATAACCACAGTGATCTATCATGTAAATGATTTATCTTATTTTGTATCAATCAACAATTATTGGGTAATACCACCCAGTCATTGTGTTATGTCCCCTTATATTTTTAAAGAAATATTTATATTTCATCACAAATCCATATTAACACAAAGATTTTCCACTGAAGAAGAAGGTTAAGAAAAGTAGGGGGAAAATGTTGGGAGCCAAAAGACATCAAATCTTTCACGTTTTTTCCAATTTTTTTTTTTTTCATGCATTGCTCTAAAATTGTCTCTAAATTATTTCCCACATGAGTACTACCTGGGTAAATTATGGCTCACATCACCCTCCACTTGAAATGAAAAGCAGATTGTATTGCAGACTTGATTTATCCTCCAATATTGTATGATATATGATCAATCTTGATGGGAAACTATTGTTATATTTTATTTCATAGTTATGATTTCCAAGATATCCAACTTCTCATTATCTTCCCATGCTAGCCAGCTATAAATGCCAAACACTCTTGTTTCCAGCATGTGCTTTTTGAAACTTATAGTGCTGTGTTCTGTGTATCTTTAGCATTTTATGGTGCTACATAATATAGAAATGTCATAATATTTTATCAAAAGCCCTATCTAGGGTATTGACAGTATAGGTTTCATTTAATTCCTGAAGGCAGTAGACTTTTTTGTGTGTGATATTTCCTGCATAATATAATAAACACCAAAAGCAGTGCTTAAAATGAATATTTAAAAAATCAATCAGGCTTGAAATTTAATTTTATATAATTGGCTTGCTATATGCTAATAAAATTGAATGACATAAAAATTTCACCTCCCCTATATACTTTTTTATTTTCTATAATCATAAAAATAGATTCTTTTAAGGTCCTTTCATATCATCTTTTAATTTACTAGGTTAATTTAGATCTGAGACAATCAAAGTGTTAAAGAAGTCTTTGGTCTAGACTGAAAGGGCTATTTTTTGGTGTACGTTTCTGGAATGGAGTGAGCTTTAAGAGGATAGACACAAGCTGTCTCTTCTGCTGTCCTAGACTCTTCTGGAATTAGGCATCCTACACTGATTTATCCTCTGCTTTCTAGCAGCCATAAGTATTACTCATACCACAGTGAACATTTTCAGTGCCTCTGGGAAAGAGCAAGTAGGTCTTAATGGAACCTATCAAAGCAACAACAGCAGCTGGCTTATAAGCAGACAACAGTAGGGAAATATATTTTTTACATACACCCAGTATGTCTGGTTGAAAAGTAAATATATATAAATGGAAGAATACCCATGTAGAAATCCCAAAGGCGTATGAAGCACATGTTTGTTTCTGATTAGCTTACATTACTAATTTAGTACACTGACTTGGCTGTCTTTCCATATACAGTTAGGGCTTCCCAGGTGGCACGGTAGTAAAGAATCCACTGCCAGTGAACGAGATGCAAGAGACATAGGTTGAATCCCTGGGTCAGGAAAATCCTCAGAGGCAGGGGACAGGGGCGCTTGGTGGGCTACAGTCCGTGGATGGGGTTACATAAACAGTCGGACATGACTGATCAACTGAGCACACACACAGCACCATACACAACTGGGTTTATTGAGTTTGCTCTTAAAAAGAAATTGTATTTACTAAAACAATTTCAGAGGAAAATGAGAAGAGGGAAAATATGTGCAACGTAATTATTTGACATTATGGCAAAATAGCAACAATAAAATTGTTTCAGTGGTATATAAGTTTCAGAGTATCATTACTCAAGGCTCTTTTTAACATCCTGATTAAGCATATGTATGCAAATTAGAGATGGATGAAAACAAGGCTCAACACTCTTCCAATAAATTTTCTATCACTGTTTAATGTGGCCCAGCCAATTAATTGGCTGTCACAAGGAAGAAGGGTCAGAATGTCTTTCTAAGAGTGAAAACGTTTGTGATGAGACAGACAAACTAAACAAAAAGAGTTTATAGTGCTGAAATTGTGACCTTAAGGTGTGCTGATTTGCCAAGTTTTGAACATATGACTGGACAAAACACTTTGAGAGACAAAATACAGGACTACCGCCACCCCTCAAAAAAAGATTTTGCCCTGACCAGCATCACCAGAAACTCTAAGTGTTCTTGTTTTTTATTTATTTTATTAAGGAACATTATTAATCAATTTTTTCGATTAAAAATTATAGATAAAATAAAAAAAATTATGAATAGGCCTGTGTATGAAAACTGTTATTTTCTCTCCACTGACCTCCTGTAGCTGTTTTTGAACTAACTGGGAATGTCTGAGTTTTACCCGGGTATCTGATTCACTTTCAGATTAATCCTACAGTTATGATTTACAATGTCCTGGGTTTCATATTTACTGCTAGTGCAAACTAATAAGCTCTCCTTGGACCAGTGCCATGACACCAGGTCAACGCCCAGTTAATCACACTATTGTTTTTCCAACCATGTTGCCCTCGAAATTATCTACAATGATAATTGATTAAAAACACATCTTGGATGATGTCATTTTTTAAAAACAAACAGATTCAATTTTTTGAAGAAAGCTTGTTTTAGCTTTGTGCAAGACCCTTTTTGAACATCTTAAATCTTTTTATTAAATAGATTTTTGCATTCATCAAAATGTATATATTTAGAATTAGCATTAATCACCATTAAAGGCTCTGACTCTCCATTTGTAAAGCCACAGTACTTGAGTTCCATATGTGAGTAAAAACTAGAGCACATCAAAGAGAAATGAAAGTATGGTGACAGTTTTATTTCAATGTATTATTTCACACTGCATAAATCCAATATTTTCTACATTTTTATTGGGAATAACAGTTTTTTGTAAATTACATTAAAATGCTCAAAATAACAGGATTAAAGCATAAGATGTTATAGACACTACTGATTTTTCAGTTCTGGGACTAATTTTTATTAAATCTTTCCATATGTAGCATGTACAGTGTTTTGAGTTTTTTTCCTTAAGAGAACACCTTATCTTATTTTACAATTTATGCTATTCATATAGAACTATATTCAGCAGAACTTAAAAAGGAGAGAGTCACTTTTGCACCATCTTTTCAAATAATCTGAATCATACCAAATGCTGTAGATGTATAAAAATGAAATTAAAGATAGTGCTAAAATGTTAAACCAGGAAGCATAACGTTTTTTATCTATTTTTGATTTTGTGCATACTGACCTTAGAAGAGTTGCTTACTTTTTTGTTTTATGTTCCTTGGAGTGAATACAACATCTGAATACTGACAATCACAAACATATTACAATATGAGGTTTTAGCCACTGACTGCCAGAAACAATAAGATCCACAAGTATTGTATGCTTTGCATACTGAATTTGTATTGATTCAGTTCAGTTCAGTTCAGTTCAGTCACTCAGTTGTGTCCGACTCTTTGCAACCCTGTGAATTGCAGCACGCCAGGCCTCCCTGTCCATCACCAACTCCCGGAGTTCACTCAGACTCACATCCATCGAGTCGGTGATGCCATCCAGCCATCTCATCCTCGGTCGTCCCCTTCTCCTCCTGACCCCTGTCCCTCCCAGTATCAGAGTCTTTTCCAATGAGTCAACTCTTCGCATGAGGTGGCCAAAGTACTGGAGTTTCAGCTTTAGCATCATTCCTTCCAAAGAAATCCCAGGGCTGATCTCCTTCAGAATGGACTGGTTGGATCTCTTGCAGTCCAAGGGACTCTCAAGAGTCTTCTCCAACACCACAGTTCAAAAGCATCATTCTTTGGCACTCAGCTTTCTTCACAGTCCAACTCTCACATCCATACATGACCACTGGAAAAACCATAGCCTTGACTAGATGGACCTTTGTTGGCAAAGAAATGTCTCTGCTTTTGAATATACTATCTAGGTTGGTCATAACATTCCTTCCAAGAAGTCAGCATCTTTTAATTTCATGGCTGCAGTCACCATCTGCAGTGATTTTGGAGCCCCCCAAAAATAGAGTCTGACACTGTTCCCACTGTTTCCCCATCTATTTCCCATGAAGTGATGGGACCATTTGCCATGATCTTAGTTTTCTGAATGTTGAGCTTTAAGCCAACTTTTTCACTCTCCTCTTTTACCTTCATCAAGAGGCTTTTTGGTTCCTCTTCACTTTCTGCCATAAGAGTAATGTCATCTGCATATCTGAAGTTATTGATATTTCTCCTGGTAATCTTGATTCCAGCTTGTGCTTCTTCCAGCCCAGCATTTCTCATGATGTACTCTGCATATAAGTTAAATAAGCAGGGTGACAATATACAGCCTTGACGTACTCTTTTTCCTATTTGGAACCACTTTGTTGTTCCATGTCCAGTTCTAACTGTTGCTTCCTGACCTGCATATAGGTTTCTCAAGAGGCAGGTCAGGTGGTCTGGTATTCCCATTTCTTGAAGAATTTTCCACAGTTTATTGTGATCCACACAGTCAAAGGCTTTCACATAGTCAATAAAGCAGAAATAGATGTTTTTCTGGAACTCTCTTGCTTTTTCCCTGATCCAGCAGATGTTGGCAATTTGCTCTCTGGTTCCTCTACCTTTTCTAAAATCAGCTTGAACATCTGGAAGTTCACGGTCCACGTATTGCTAAAACCTGGCTTGGAGAATTTTGAGCATTACTTTACTAGCATGTGAGATGAGTGCAATTGTGCGGTAGTTTTGAGCATTCTTTGGCATTGCCTTTCTTTGGGATTGGAATGAAAACTGACCTTTTCCAGTCCTGTGGCCACACATGGCACACAACTGAAAGGGGGTAAAAGAACAAATCTATATTCTATTGGTTTAGGGGTCTTCAGGAGAGGCTTGAGCAAATAGTTTTTAAATCAAAATAAAGAAATTCTTTTGGGAAAGCAGATCAAGCATGAGAAAGATGGGAGATAAATTAAAATGTGCACATAGAGAAGGTAATCTATCAAGGCAGTAGGAAAACATTCCATTAGTAACGAGTGTTGGCTTCAGTATTTGCCCTCAATCTTTTCTTTTTCTGCATTATGTCCAAATTCTCATTCACTATTGTTTATTTTGTATGGGCTGAAGTAGTGACTATCAGCTTTGGATATGCTAGCAGTCACAGGTAGATTATGATTACTGGTAATTGAGTATACAGTGGCTCAGAGGTAAAGAATTCGCCTGCAGTATTTGATCCCTGGGTGGGAAGATCTCTTAGGGAAGAAAATGGCAGCCCACTCCAGTATTCTTGCCTGGGAAATCCCATGGACAGAAGAGCCTGGCAGGCTACAGTACACAGGGTTGCAGAGAGTCAGACACAACTTAGCGACTAAACAACAACAAGGAATTGATGACTAGCACTATTCTATACGAATGACCCTGTGTACTATTCAGTGCCATTTCTATAGCAAACCTATTTCATATCATAAAAGCATTTAGCTTGAGTTTCATCATATATGACCACATACTTCACCACCTAATCAACATTTCCCTTCTGCTTTTTAAGCTCTAGTTTAGCTCTTCATCCTCCCTGAAAACTGGGCAGATGCCTCTCCATTCTTTCATCTTTCCCCTCAGTCCTACAATTATTCTACAATCTTAATTTATCATTTGGACCATCTCATCAAGAGTCTAGTTATTTCATCTCTGAGAAACATTACCTAGGGACTTAAGTTTTAGTAAGTCTGGGTTCTAAGATTGGCTCTTCTGCTAAGTCTATGGATTACTTGATATTTACAGACTTCAGAGATTTCTTAATCAATAAAGACAGCAAGTTGGGTTAAGTGATGGCTAAAGTCCAATCAATTTAAAATTGTGCTGATAATATTCTTTGTCAATACTTTTGTTTGTTTTTTCACCTCCATTTTGAAATATGGCCATAGCACTCATAACCATTCCCATTCACATTAAAAATGTAACATCTTCCTTTCTCATTCTCTACAACAAATTCATCACTCATTTGATTCCATTTACTCCCAAACATAGATAACTTTGCTGGTGGCTCAGATGGTAATGCATCTGCCTACAAGCATGTCCTGCCAAACAGGAGACCCGGGTTCAATCCCTGGGTTAGGAAGATCCTCTGGAGAAGGAAATGGCAACCCACTCCAGTACTCTTGCCTGGAAAATCCCATGGACAGAGGAGCGTGGTAGGTTACAGTGCATGTAACCTATGTCACAAAGAGTCGAATATGACTGAATGACTACCTATACATAAAATAGTCATGAGTCAATGTCTCATACTAGGTTCAAATGAAGAGACACAGGCCCAATTTGTGTCCTGGGCCAGCTCTGTAGTTGTTCAGTTGCTAAATTGTGTCCTACCCTTTTGCAGTCCTATGGACTATAACCCACCAGGCTCCTCTGTCCTTGGGATTTCCCAGGCAAGCATACTGGAGTGGGTTGCTATTTCCTTTTCCAGGGGATCTTTTCAGATAGGGATCGAACACCTATCTCCTGTTTGGCAGGCAGATTCTTTACCACATGAGCCACTCACCTAGCTCTAGGGAATACACTAATTTACACTGAGCAATTGACCTACTTTCCACAACCAGCAGGGTCCAATGAAAGGCTCCAAATTTAAGAGTCAGAGGAATGCCCAAGTAACTTCTGAGTTTCAAAGCTGCCCCAACATCTCAAATCTAAATGTCATTGCTCAATCCAGCTTCCAGAAGGCAGTTAAAATAGCAGCTTTTTCCTTCTAAACTTTGATGAATTCAACTAATAGTGAATACTCAAACTATCCCTTGGGTTTTATTGTGAAATTCAAGAGTGCTTAGCAAACATGGCTCCAAGATCCCTCTTTCATGAATCGTGTCCAACTCTGTAGGAATATCTAAGCTTTACTTCACTGGTCCTAGCCAAATCACTTCAGCAGAAACTGTCCTCTAATGTAAACATGAATAATGTTTTTCTTCTTTAGTGAAGAATCATTTTAAATTCAGCAAGTCATCAGTTCTTATATTTGCTCTAAAGCATAGGAAAGCCCAGCTGAGAGCTGGACATAAGGATGGCTTAATCCACTGATAAGACCTCGGGGCAGACTGCAGAATAAGTTAATCAGCAGAACATCCTAGTCTCTGAGACTTTCTATTTTTTGCCATTAAAAATCTTGCTCAAACCAAATATTTTTTACCAGTCATTGGCATAGCTCTTTCTGCCAGCTTCTCAAGTTTCTGTTAGCCATTAGCTTATACCAGTGGTTTCAAAACCTGTTTATTTGAAAATCCCACAGCAATTTCCAAGTCCCCAGGAATCTAATTTCACTCATGGAACTAGAAACTTTGAATTAATCCAAGCTTGGCTACCATCAATCTTCTGTACACTTCCAGAAATGATTCCTACTCCTTAAGAGACAGGGTCTTCTTAGAGCTTGAGTTAAACAGTCCCAGGCAGCAAATGCAGGAAAGAGTATTTAAAAATCACTTCTCTCTGGCAAGCATATATACAAATGTACAAGATCTGCCTTCTCTGGAAAATACAGTTCCAAATAGCACATTTTCACTTGTACAGCAATTTTGACCTCAGTGTAAACCCCATTATGTCTTTTTTCCCCCTCATGGCTTTTTTTTTTTAATATGTGTGTGTGTGTGCATATATATTATATGTTTTGTTTATATTTCTGCTTTTTGAAAGCTATCATGGTTCAAGAAGTTGGCCAATCCCACCCAAACTTTTTTTTTCCTAACAAATAGGTACCACAATACTGCACAAACCATGGTTGCTTGAACCCAAAGATGCAGAAATGTGGGTTCAGAAAATTAACTGTACAGTTACATGTGGATTTTACATGGGGTGGTGTTGGCACCCCAAACCCTGCATTGTCCCACTGATAATTATGTATTGTGAAATCATCACTATAATAAGTCTAGTTAATATCCACCACATTTTACATTGTTATAAATAAGTTCTTTTCTTGTGATGAGAACTTTTAAGATCTACTCTCTCAGCAACTTTCAAATATGCAATACAGTATTTATTAACTATAGTCACCATATTATACATTACTTTCCCATGATTTATTTGTTTCACAACTGGAAGTTTGACTTTGCAGATGGCTCAGTAGTAAAGAATCCACTCACAATATGGGAGATTCTGGTTGGATCTCTGGGTCGGGAAGATCCCCAGAAAAGGAAATCCATTCCAGTATTCTTGCCTGGAAAATCCCATGGACAGATAAGCCTGATGGGCTACAGTCTGTGGGGTCACAAAGAGTCAGACACGACTTAGTAACGACACAACAACAAACTAGAAGTTTATACCTTTCAACCCCATCACCCACTTCTCCCACCAACATTGAAAACAATTAAAGAAAACATAAACCACTGAAACAATATCCAGTGCTCAGAGATTGGAAGACAACACTGCCAAATTGATATACTGGTTCAATACAATTCCTTGTAAAATCCTAATTTTTCTTTTTATTTCAGAAATTGACAAAGTGATTCTAAAATTCATATGGAAAGTCAGAAACCCAGAACAACTAAACTATTTCAAAAAGGAAAAAGAAGATTCACACTTTTTGACTTCAAAACTTACTAGTTATAGTAATTGAGCCAGTGTGGTACTGACAAAAGGATAAATGATAGATTCATGATAGAGTGATTGATCAATTGATTGATAGATAAATTCATCAGAGGAATAGAATTGAAAGTCTAAAAATAAAGTTACACATTTATCATTAATTCATTTTGACAAGAGTCCCAGAACAATTCAAGGGAGAAAAATCCTTTCAACAGATGGTGCTAAGATGCCTAGATATTCACATGCAAAGAATGAAATTAAGACTTTTACTTCACACCACAGACATAACTCAAATTGGACCAACCACTGAAATTAAAGAGATAAAATGATATAGTTCTCAGAAGAAAATACAGAAGTAAGTTTTCATGACTTTGGATTAGACATCCAAGGACATCTAAACAACAAAATTTGAAAGAAAAATTTAGGAAAATTAGACCTTATCCAAATTAAAATGTTTTGTGCTTTAAAGGACACCATCAAGAAGGAGGAAAGAAGACTCATAGAATGGGAGGAGATACTTGAACATCAAATATCTAATCAGGGACTTGTAACCACAATACAAGAAGTTTAAAAGCACTAGAATAAAAAGGCAATAACCCAATTTTAAAAGGGATAAGAGACTTGAACAGAGAGGTTTCCAAAAATTAAAAATATATATATATTTGTTGACTAAAAAAAGATGTACAACATGAAAGCTGTGAGTTAAGCTTTATTTGGAGCAAAATGAGGATTGTAGCCTTGGGGACAATACCACACATAGCTCTGAGAAACTGCTCCAAAGGCATAGTGGGGGTGGGGGGTTGGGGGAAGATCAATATATGTGATTTTGGTGAAGGGGGAGTTCATACAATCAAGCACTTATCTTACAAAATGTTTTCTGCTAAACCCAAGGAGCTGATGTCACCATGAAGGGATTTAGTGCTTTTCTAGATTTGAGAAGATGCAAGGATGAGGATCATGAAATTAGTCCCTGAAAATATCTATCTAAAGACCTGTTCCACCAATTTTTCTGGAGCAGAAAGTGCCTCACTCTCCCTGAATTCCCTTTAGGGCATGTTGAAAGTCAAAAGCTTCAGCAATCCAAAATTCAATCCCTGGAGAGACAGATGGCAAATGACCTTGGAAAGTGCCAATTTGTCATTGATATACTACTAGTCAAGACACACATTAAAAAATACACAATTGTAGTCATTAATGGAAATGAAAACCACTTGAAATACATCTTCATACTCACTAAGATGGCGAAAGTTTAAAAACAGACAGATAATAACAAGTATTGGCAATAATGTGGCCAAACTGGAATCCACACGCACTGTTAGTAAGAATGTAAACGGCATAGCTCTTTGGAAAGCTTTTTGGTGCTTCCTCGAAATGTTAAACCATATGACCCAGAAATTTCACTCCAAAGAGTTACACAAGAGAATTAAAAATGTATGTCCATATGAAAAGAAAACTTGCACATGTAAGTCCATAGCAACCTGTTATTCTTAATAGTCAAAAGAGGAAACAATGAAATATTCATCAAATGAAGAATAGAAAAACAAAATGTGATATATTCATATCATGAAGTGTAATTCATCCATAGGAAAGAATGAGATAACGATTCCTTTCTTCCTCATGTATGTATCTTGTAAACAGAATGTTGTTGCTGTTGTTCAGTTGCCAAGCTATGTTCAACTTTTTGCAACCCTGTGGACTGCAGCACTCCAGGCTTCCCTGTCCCTCACCATCTCCCAGAGTTTGCTCAAGTTCATGTCCGTTGAATCAGTGATGCCATCCAACCATCTCATCCTCCGTCTCCCTCTTCTCATTCAACCTTCAATCTTTCCCAGCATCAAGATCTTTTCCATTGAGTCCAGCTGTTCCCATCATGTGTCCAAAGTATTAGAGCTTCAGCTTCAACATCAGTCCTTCCAATGTATATTCAGGGTTAATTTCCTTTAGGACTGACTGGTTTGATTTCCTTGCTTTCCTACGGACTCTCAAAAATTGTCTTCAGTGTCACAGTTTGAAAGCATCAATTCTTTGGCTCTCTGCTTTCTTTATTGTCCAGCTCTCACATCAGTAGAGGACTAAGGGAAAGACCATAGCCTTGACTAGTTGAACTTTGTCAACAATGTGATGTCTGCTTTTAAACATGCTATCTTGGCTTGTCAAAGCTTTCCTGCCAAGGAGCAATCATTTTCTAATTTCATGACTGGAGTCACCATTCACAGTGATTTTAGAGCCCAAGAAGAGGAAATCTGTCAATGCTTCTACATTTTCCCATTCTATTTGCCATGAAGTGATGGGGCTGGATGTCATGATCTTAGTTTTTTTAATATTGAGTTGTAAGCCAGCCTTTTACTCTCCTCCTTCAACTTAATCAAAAGGCTCTTTAGTACCTCTTCACTTTCTGCCATTAGAGTGGTATCATCACATATCTGAGGTTGCTGATATTTCTGGCAATCTTGATTCCAGCTTGTAACTCATCCAGCCAGGCATTTTGAATAATGTGTTCTGCATATAAGTTAAATAAACAAGGAGACAATAAACAGCCTTGTTGTACTCCTTTCTCAATCCTGAACCAGTCAGTTGTTCCATACAGGGTTCTAACTATAATAGCTTCTTGACCCACATACAGGTTTCTCAGGAGACAGGTAAGATGGTCTGATATTCCCATGTCTTTAAGAGTTTTCCATAGTTTGTTATGATCCACACAGTCAAAAGAGCATAGTCAATGACACAGAGGTAGATGTCTTTTTCTGGAATTCCCTTGCTTTCTCTATAGTCCAATGAATGTTGGTAATTTGATTTCTGGTTCCTCAGCCTTTTATAGACCCCGCTTCAATATCTGGAAGCTCTTGGCCCACATAATGCTGAAGCCTAGCCTGGAGGATTTTGAGCATAACCTTACTAGCATGGGAGATGAGTGCAATTGTTCAGTTGCTTGAACATTCTTTAGTACTGCCCTTCTTGGGAACTGGGACAAGGAGACATTTTTCAGTCCTGTGGCCACTGCTCGGTTTTCCAAATTTGCTGACATATTGATTGCAGCACTTTAATAGCATCATCTTTTAGGATTTTAAATAGCTCTGCTGGAATTTCATCAATTCCACAAGTTTTATTGGAAACAGCACTTCCTAAGGCCCACTTTACTTCACATTCCAGAATGTCTGGCTCTGAGTGAAAGACAACACCATCGTGATTATCCCAGTCACTAAGATCTTTTTTTTGTACAGTTCTTCTGTGTATTCTTTCCATCTCTTCTTGATATCTCCTGTTACATTAAGTCAGACCAAAGACCGTGTATTGTAGGATTTCATATAGAACATCTCCAGAACATGTCCATAGAGAAAGAAAATGTTAATATGTTAGCATTTGCCAGGGATTGGGAGGAGAGAGAAATGAAAAAGTAACTGCTAAAACTGCTATTAAGCATGGAATTTCATTTGCAGGTGATGAAAATATTTAAAAATTATACATAGAGTGGTGTTATATAACTCTGAATGTATTATAATAACCAAATTGTGTCCTTTTTTAAAAATGTGAACCATTTTTAAAGTCTTTATTGAATTTGTTATGATATAGTTTCTGTTTTCTGTTTTTGTTTTTTGGCTGTGAGGCATGTGGTATCTTAGCTTCCTGACCAGGGATTGAACCTACACTCCCAGAATTGAACCTATACTCCAGAATTGAAAGGTGATGTCTTAAGCACTGATAACTAATAGTGTACTTTAAAAGAGTGAATTTTATAATATGTGAAATACATCTCAATGAAGCAATTTTTTAAACACTCAATTGTATGTAAATCATTGTCTTTTCTGGGCTTCCCTGGTGGTTCAGATGGTAAAGAACCGGCCTGCAATGCAGGAGGCCCAGTTTGACTCTTGGGTTGGGAAGATCCTCTGGAGAAGGGAATGGCTACCTACTCCTGTATTCTTGCCTGGAGAGTTCCATGAACAGAGAAGCCTGGTGGGCTACAGTCCATTGGTTTGCAATGAGTTGGATACCACTGAGTGACTCACATTTTCACTTTTTTACTTTTTTTTTTTTNCTGGCTCTGAGTGAAAGACAACACCATCGTGATTATCCCAGTCACTAAGATCTTTTTTTTGTACAGTTCTTCTGTGTATTCTTTCCATCTCTTCTTGATCTCTCCTGTTACATTAAGTCAGACCAAAGACCGTGTATTGTAGGATTTCATATAGAACATCTCCAGAACATGTCCATAGAGAAAGAAAATGTTAATATGTTAGCATTTGCCAGGGATTGGGAGGAGAGAGAAATGAAAAAGTAACTGCTAAAACTGCTATTAAGCATGGAATTTCATTTGCAGGTGATGAAAATATTTAAAAATTATACATAGAGTGGTGTTATATAACTCTGAATGTATTATAATAACCAAATTGTGTCCTTTTTTAAAAATGTGAACCATTTTTAAAGTCTTTATTGAATTTGTTATGATATAGTTTCTGTTTTCTGTTTTTGTTTTTTGGCTGTGAGGCATGTGGTATCTTAGCTTCCTGACCAGGGATTGAACCTACACTCCCAGAATTGAACCTATACTCCAGAATTGAAAGGTGATGTCTTAAGCACTGATAACTAATAGTGTACTTTAAAAGAGTGAATTTTATAATATGTGAAATACATCTCAATGAAGCAATTTTTTAAACACTCAATTGTATGTAAATCATTGTCTTTTCTGGGCTTCCCTGGTGGTTCAGATGGTAAAGAACCGGCCTGCAATGCAGGAGGCCCAGTTTGACTCTTGGGTTGGGAAGATCCTCTGGAGAAGGGAATGGCTACCTACTCCTGTATTCTTGCCTGGAGAGTTCCATGAACAGAGAAGCCTGGTGGGCTACAGTCCATTGGTTTGCAATGAGTTGGATACCACTGAGTGACTCACATTTTCACTTTTTTACTTTTTTTTTTTTTCTAAAACACCTTGTATCATGTTATGCTTATTTCTGTAATCATTGTATCATTGGATATCTTGGAGGTTTTTGCTCCTCAAGATCAACTCTCTATGATTTCTCCTGCTCTATGCTCCAGGAGGCTGAATTATATGGACAACATCAAGTACTTCCTTGCCCCCTAGCTTCCTGTTGAGTCCACTGGTGGAAATCTCTGACAGAGGTTGACAGACAGGAAAAGAGTGAGGTAGAGAAGCTATTATCCTAGTTCATTCCTGCTGGGTCTCAGCGATTGCTGTCTCTCTAGCAAGGGCCACAGCCTGATAAAGTCTCTCTTTGCAGACCTGATTTCTTTTATTCTGGTTAACTGTTTCCTCCCATTGCCTTTTAGGCCTATGAGTGGAAAAGATCCCCGATGTTGCTAGCTCCAGGACCTAATTTTATCTTGCTTATGTCCCTAAATCTGTCCGTATGTTTTTTTAAAGAATTTTTTTTAATGTGAACCTTTTTTTAAAGTCTTTATTGAATTTGTTCAATAATTTCTTCTGTTTCATGTTTTGTTTTTTTGACCCCAAGGCATGTGGGATCATAGTTTTCTGACTAGGGATCGAACCCACACCTCCTGCATTGGAAGTGAAAATCTTAACCACTGGACCATGGGGGAAGTCTCCTGTTCATACATTTTAAACAGCACTTTTATTGACTCACCCACTTTTACCATTTCCTGCCACCTTGTTGATGTAAACTTTTTCATCTCAGTATATGATTTAGTTCCAGTTTCTTTGCTTTTTCAGTTTCTTCTATTTTGCCGTAGGGGATTTTTCAGCTTTGTTTTCAGCAGGGACTTTCAAAGTAAGCGTTCTATTTTTAGTTCTATTTGAGATTAGCTGAATATCTTAACACCATTCTTTGAACCACATTAAAGGACCAAAATCTATTAAAAATAATTTTTTTCTCTTTCTTCAAGATAAGGGATTTGGCCTTTTCCTTACCTCCCTTTCTTTCTCTGTGTTAGTTAATTTATTCTGGGTTTGTAAATTCTTTCTTCATTTAAAAAAATTTCCTTTATTTATTTACTTTATACTGGGTCTCATGGCTATTTATTATTCTTTGTTTCAAGTCTTTGTCAAAACTCAGATGATGTAGTAACACTGTCTGAATGTCAATAAGAACTAGTTCATTTACATCAGAGGGTCTTTAGGTGCTTTCAGGTCAAAGAGAATGGGAACATGCTTAATTTACTTCAGTTAAAATAATTTTGGGTTTTCTTAGTAAGGATAACCAGGTGGCGCTAATGGTGAAGAAGCTGCCTGTGAATGCAGGAGACCTGTGTGTAATCTCTGGGTCAGGAAGGCCCCTGGAGGAGGACATGGAGCCCACTCTGGTATTCTTGCCTGGAGAACCCCATGGACAGAGAAGCTTGAAGACTACAGTCCATTGGTTCACAAAGAGTTGGACACAACTTAAGTGACTTAGCATGCACACTCACACAAGAAAGAAGAAATAAGATGAAATTGCTATAAAGCTTGGCCTTTCAGAGACTTTGGAAGGATGTGCATTTCTGGTAGATCATTCACATAAGTCTAGCAATTTAAATAGAAGCTGTAATTATTGTCATATTATGATATTTTCAAGAATAATGATCCATATTTCCCTACAGTGCAATTCAATGACTTGACTATGGGATGTTTTTTATTTGATGATTTAACTTTAACATCATTCTGGGAGTCTATTGGCTATAGCCATTTTGGCTATCCAGCTCCCTTGCAAAAAGAACAGTCCTGGGATTCAGCCAAAGAGTGGGTCTCTGAAGAAGTATAAACATATATACCTTGAAGGGCAACATTATTCTCTGCAGAAAAGTTTTCATGAAGTTGCCTGTTAAGCTTAATTCAAAAGGTAACATTTTTATGTTCCTGGTTTGGTTCATTTTTATTATTTATGATATTTCTTGAGTTATTCCTTTGGAATTGCTTTTCAAATTCTGCTTTATTATTTATTTTCTGTGCAATTATCTTATCTCTCCCAAATTCATTTAAGCTTTTTGAGACCACAGACCTTTTCATTTATATTTTATATTTATCACACACCTAACATCTCAATGCTGGAGATGCAGAGATGTTCAATAAATATTTCTTAATTTGATTTATTATAGCTCTTATTAGTTCTGTCTGCTCCGTCTGGTAGTACATTCCCTTCTGTTTGGTATAAAGCAGACGGCACTTGATATACTTTGAAATGCAAGCCAGAGTTAATAATCTCTGGGAAACCTGATAGGCTTTTAAACTTCCCAGATCTCTTGTTAGAAAACTCAAGAGATTTTAAGCATTGACTTTTCTTAATCTGTTAGCTCATTTGGTGTGTATTCATATCTCCAGCAACATCACGAGGTGAACAAGGGCTCTACAAATCTTTGGATTTGTTTTAAATTGGCATTTAATATATATGTATTTTTTCTTTTTAAAAGCTTTTGGGGAGAGTTCAACTGCCAGGTCCCTTGAGCAAAATGGTTTTCTTGACACTGCTTCTGTGTTGTCTCACAGCCATATATCTGGCTCTGGAACTTGAAAACAGGAAAAGGAGTGGGAGGGGAAGGGAGAGAGACCTTCTGTTCATTCCCAGTGGCAATTCACTGGGATTTCAAATACTCGAATATTTTCAATTCACTGGGAGGCTGGAAGCCATACTAGAAGAAAACAATATTTAGAAACTCTAAAATAGTAAATCAATTTCATATAAATCATGTTTTCCAAAGGACAGAGGTTGAAATCACATTCTTTCTTAATAGAGGCTTAATTGTATAAATAGCTCTTCAGGATTATATCAGTTCATCTCACCTGCAATCTGAGGCTGTGTCTATACAGCTCATATAAAATCATTGAAAATATCATTTTATCTGGATATGTTAAATTACCTAGATGTTTGGCAGCAAGTAAAACAAACCCGCAGGTAATTGGTTAGATTTTTAAATATTTCTTGCAAGTCCTGACAAAGACAGTAAAGATGAAAGTCAGTTACCAGATAATTTCAGGTTTAATGATCTTCGATTAATTAAAGAACCAGATCCACGAAGAAAAAACCTTAGAACATATAAAGTTATTCATACATATACTAAAATGCAGAGAGGCTGTTCTCTCCTCTTTCTGCCCCACCATGAAGGATGCCCTAGAAAGCCAGTCTGATAAACAGATGAGTAAAGAACTGTTTCTTCTGTAATTTCTGGGAGTGTACTTGTGGGGCAGTGACATCCTATAGATGCTGTGCTGATAAATGCTATAGGATTGCACCTGGATACCCAGAGATAAGACGACTGAAAGGATATGATTTCCAAGTGGCAGCAATCTCAGGTCATTTTGCTTGAAGTCCCTTAAAATGATTGACTGATTAATAGATAGAGCAGTCCTAGGAACCGCAAAAAGTCCATTTAGAAGCCATTTATTGTTTGAAAGGAATACTTTATTTTTATGAGGATTATATTTTCTATTACTTTTTCTGTATAGTGTATCCCACTGTCTCTTACAATAATTGGGAGTATTAATTGATGGCATGGATAGGACTGTCATAAAACCTAGTGGCCACAGACAATCAGGACTCAGAATGCTATTCATACCATGAAGTGTCTCTGGTTTGTCACCATTCTTTCTCCATCTCAGATTGTAATTTTCCAATGACCTTTATACAGACTGGCCCATTGTTTCACAGTTGTCACTAAAAAGGCCCTCATTTGGTGTGATTATTTAGGGAATTATGGCAGGTAACTGTGAAATAACAAAAGAATGGTACCATTGATCGCAGTAAATTTTTTTCCACTGTTTTTGGCCACATGATAAAAACAGGATGCTTCACTCTCAGGGCCCAGGGGCTGGCAGAATTTATCAAAGCTGCCTTTTCCCTTTCCTCTGACTTTCCCCTTTGTTTCCTTGAGGAATGTAGATACGACATCAAACTGTTCAAAATAGCTCTGTCCTATTACAGATGACCAAAGAATTATTTGCTTTATTTTGGAAAAAGAAAAAAAAAAAAGCCTTAACCTTTTGTTTTGTACAGAAAACAAACAGGATATATTTTTTTTCATTGTCCCCAGGTTTTATCTCATCCTTTCCTGCTCTTTTGAAATAAAATAAATCAGTTTTAAAAAACAAAGAAGAATAAATAAATTGTATAAAGAGAAGGTGCATTACGATTTTCCTAGTAAAGTTCCAGTGACATCTTTCTTACGAATGAAGATATTATCCCAATAAGTGACTGTCGGTCTAAATTATAATTATTTTAAAGACACAGGAAGAGAAAATGGAAATATCTCATACCTGTAAGCCAAGTGAGTTTCTCTCAAAAATGTTAACATTCAGCAGTGAGTCAATTTGCGCAATGTCAAATCCTGGGACTTGCCTCTTTTAAGATCCTCTTTCAGCTCTTCTGAGTAATGAAGTCTACATCTAGTAATACAAAGGCAATTTCCCAACAGCTATAACCTCATAATTGAGAAGAACCAATTCTTAGTGCCCTGCCCAACATGGAACCATCCTCAATCATATCACCAAAACCAGCTTAGCTGTCCCAAGAAAGACATTTCATCATTTGTCTGGTACAAATTCTCAATCCTACCTTACAAGGCCATCCTGAATAACTCTAGAACGTTCCTCTGACAAGAAGAGTATTTGATTCCATGTGTATGGGTTTAACTGTGGTATTCATATTCAGAGCCCTGCTATTCAATTGAAATGTCTACAACAGTGTGATTTTTTTAAATATTTGCATTGTTTAACATGTTAGTCTCTAGCCAATTACAACTCTCGCATACTTGAAACATGGCTACCTAAGAACTAGAATTTTTAATTTTATATCAGGTAATTAATTTAAATTCACATTTATATGGCTACCTGCGTCTAGTGACTACCACAGTGACCAATGCCACTTCAAAATTCCCCAGAATGCACTTTCTAGTCTTGAACTCCTTAAAGTATATTTAAATAAGTAACAGCAATTCTGATCCTTATTTTGCTAAATGCAAAAAGTAATAATAAGCCTCTCTCCTCAGACTGGGGTGATAGAACATTTTAAGAGTTCTTAAATATAATCTATGAGAAGTCTAATGTAGGATCTTTCAATCTGGAATTCCAAAGGTAATCTATAGATATATCATTTTACTTCTGACTTATTTTCTTTTGACATAAGTATAAACCATATACAATGTTATAATTAAATATTGGCAGACATATTAATGTTTCAAAAAGTTGTTTGCATCAGTTCTCGGATACTAGTCACCTCAGGTAAATGAGGGTAGGTAGAGAGGAGAATTTCCTAGTGTTATTTCTGGAAGGGGGTGCTTAATTCAAAGTCTCAGGTGAACCACATTTTAAAGACAGTGCTAACACATTTTGGGAAATTTTTAAAAAATAATGGTTAAATTATGTTGGACTCTTCTGAAACTCCTCTTGTACATGGAGGGTAGAAAAGTATTTGGTTTTAGGTAATTGAGAATACTCTTGAGGACATTTTCTTAGGAGAGAGTGAGGCTTTGAAACTCTCCCAAAGGGAAGGGAAGAAATCTTTCATCTGCTCCTTATCCCATGTCTGGAACAAGGCTTAAAAAGGAAAAAAAAAAAAAAGGTGTATAATTGCTTTACAGTGCTGCGTTACTTTGTGCTGTTACAGCAAAGCATAGCAGCTATATGTATACATTATCCGCTCCCCCTTGAGCTTCCCTCCCCCCCACCCCCCCCCTCCCCCTCACCCTCACCCNGTTCAAAAGCATCAATTCTTCGGCACTCAGCTTTCTTCACAGTCCAACTCTCACATCCATACATGACTACTGGAAAAACCATAGCCTTGATATTGGGTACTAAATAAAATTCCTCTCTTAACACTTTCAAGTTGTCAAGAATATTTCAATTGAATTGGATTCAATAGTGATTCTAGTGAATTGGATTATCCACTTATGTCTGATAGAGCCTTGGAGAACTGTATAAAGTGCTCCAAGCCAAGGTGATGTCATTTACCTTGGTAGCATTTCATTCATTGTTATCAATATAAGTGAGCTTAATGTCAAGGTCACCTTAATGTCCCTTTCTCACATGCATGAAGATACCTGGAGAACCATGTGATGGCCACCCATCTTAACCATTTGTGGAAGTGACAAAAATTTTAAATTTACTCATCATTCATAACTTAGAATTTTTATATCATTAGAGTCAGTCCTGTAGTCAGGATTTACTGAGAGGTTAGAGACCAGAAGAGTATCAGGCTATAGCAACAATCTCCAGCCTTTTTCACAACAGAGACCAGCTTTCTGGAAGAAAGTTTTTCCATCACTAGTGTATGTGGAGTGGGGTGGGAGTGGGAGATGGTTTCAGGATGATTCAAGCACATTACATTTATTGTGCATTCTATTTCTATTATTATTACATCAGCTCCACCTCAGATCATTAGGCATTAGATCCCAGCAGTTGGGAACCTCCAGATAGGATCCTAAAAGGAAGAAAGAGATACTTCTAAGGAGAGAGAGAAATCTGCAAGATCACCAGCATTGTTATCTATGGTCTAGAATAAATGTTCACACTATACTTTCTGTAGATGAGTTATCTGACCAAGAAATTATAAATAGACTCATACTTATACAACTTTAACTGATATATCTCATTAAGGAAAATCTAGAAGATGAATATGTGTATATGATGTGAATAATTAGCTCTTATTTATGTCCTGAAATTTGGATTTTTCTTGACAAATTTGTTTAATGAAACAAGTCTTCTTAAGGAGCTATTTATAAAGCAAACATTTATATCAAGTGGATCCTGTATTTGTTTTGTTTTCCATTCCTCACATACAATTTTAGGACTTATTCCTTGACAGAAAAAAAAAAAATGTGATCCAAAGCCAAACATAAGGATGGCTGACAGTGTGTGCCTGGCCTCTGGCAGAAGGAAAGTCTCAAGATGGATTAGCTCATAGGAAAGCACGCAGAGAGTGCAAGGGCTGGGATCCTGGGGGACTCATGTCCCAGACCTGACCTGAATATTTGAAGATGAATATGCCCTCCAAGGTGCCACGTGGAGCAATAACACTAGCAATAATGAAGATAGTAATAGCAATAATAATACTATTTTTGAGCATTCATATTCTGCTTAAGTGTTTTGTATGTATTTGATTGCAACAGTTTCTTCAGGAAAGTATTATGATGGTTGTCACTTGCATTTTACTCCCCCCCCTCCAAAAAAAATGTCATAGCATATTCTGACCAAATTACAGAAATAGAGGCTGCAAAGATTCAGTACTTCTGAATATTGTGTGTGTGTTGGGGGAGAGGCTGTCTACAAATTTATTCAGGATATTGGTGTTGTATCTTTATAACCATGACTAGGAAGTACCACTAACTGGGGGACTTAAAAATACAGAAACCTACTATCTCAGAACTTTGGAGGTCAGGACTCTGAAATCAAAGTGTAGGTAGTTCTATGCTCCCTGTGAGACCTGAAGGGAATCCTTCCTTATCTTTTCTAGCTCTGTTGGGTTGTCGGCAGCCTTTCACAGTCCTTGCCTTGCAGAGGCATCACTCTGATCTGTCTTCATCATTACATGGCATTCTTTCTGTGTCTTCACATAGTCTTTCTTCTCTGTGTGCCTGTGTCCATTCCCCCCTTTTAAAGGGAAATATAATCCAGTCATATCTGGATTAGCACCCACCTTAATAACCTCAGTTTCCCTGGTGGCTCAGGCGGTAAAGTGTCTGTCTACAGTGCAGGAGACCTGGGTTCGATCCCTGGGTTGGGAATATCCCCTGGAGAAGGAAATGGCAATCCACTCCAGTACTATTGCCTGGGAAATCCCATGGATAGAGGAGCCTGGTAGGCTACAGTCCATGGAGTCACAAAGAGTCAGACATGACTGAGCACACTTTCACTTAATGACCTCATCTTAACTTGGTTAAATATGCAAAGATTCTATTTACAAACATCAACTACAAATTGGCATTTGCCATTGGCACTTGCCATCTACCCTAATTCTTGTATCTCCTCATATCTAGAAAAGCACTAAAATTCTTCATGGTGACACCTGTTCCTCATAAGTAGCAGTAACCTTCAGAGGCATAGCAGAAACTTTGGCAAAAAATATGTGCTTAATTGCATGTACTACCCCTTCAACAAAATCACAGATACACTGACCTTCCCCCCGACTCTGTTTCTCAGAGCTACCTGACATTCTGTCTCCCAGGCTATAGTCCCCATTTTGCCCCAAATAAAACCTGACTCACAACTCTCAATATTTGGGCATGCTTTTAAGTCGTCACATTAGGAGTATGGTGATGAGGACATCAACATGTTTTTTAGTTCGGGATGGGAATGGAGATGCAATTCAACCATAACACTTGGTATTGTGGTAAAGGAAAGTGATACAAAGATGAACTGGACACATTTCATGCCATTAATCATCTCACCATTAATTGCATAGCCATAAAAATAAATGGAAATTATACCATAGGGTGTCAAATACTTTGGTTAAGTGAAGTTCAGCATACTTTGGAGGCTTTACAAAATTTGTCAAGAAAGACAAGCTGAAGAATGCCTAGGTAAGTCATGAAAGATAAAGATGATCTAACAAGTGAAAAATAATACAAAAAGACAAAAAGTGAGAGTGAGTGAACATGATATACCAGGAAACTTTCAAGAAGTTGTGTGTGGCTGGGATTTAGGGAGTGGATACAGATAAGAGAAGAATAGATGTGATGAGAAATAAAACTGAATTCATGGGGGATAAAACCAGGAAGGATCTTGTGCCTCATTAAAAAGAATTTATATTTGCTTGCCTATGGTAGGAAATTATAGATAGATATGTAATACAGAGATTGGCATAAAAATATGTGCAGGGTTAGATGTGAGAGTTATTAAGGAAATAAAAATGACTAGGATATAATGACCAATAGATGTGATGGAGATAAAGGAAACAGTGGAAAGGATAATTCTCAATCTTTGGACAACTGGTTAGGGAATTGGGTCAAGCTCAATACGCAAAATTTAGCTGAATATCTACTTGGGGGGAAAATTATAATGAGTTCAGTTTGGGACATTTCAAAATATTTGAGATGCCTGAAATACCAACAAATTAGTTTGAAGAAGAAGTAGTTGAATCTGCATGTCTGGAACCTAACTCACAACTACATATGGAACTCATCCACATGTCAGGGTTGGAAGATCACTGAGAAGGAGTTAGCAGAATGAGAAGAGGATCTTAAAGAAGACCGAACTCAAACCCTCATGACCAGCAGCTTCTTAAAGTTTGGATCACTGATTGCCAAACTTTTCAACATTATGTCTTACAGGGAAAAGGAGCAATTGTTTATATGGCACATGCCGAGTCAGCTCTCTGGAGATTCTTATTCTGTAGCATCACTATCTCTGGCACAACTGTAATCTATTTGTATCACACTGAAAGTGAGTGGAAGTGAAAGTCACTCAGTCGTGTCTGACTCTTTGCGACCCCAGGGACTACATAGTCCATTGAATTCTCCAGGCCAGAATACTGGAATTGGTAGCCATTCCCTTCTTCAAGCGATCTTCCCAACTCAGAGATCGAACTCAGGTCTCCCACATTACAGGCAGATTCTTTACCAGCTGAGCCACCAGGGAAGCCCAAGAATATTGGGGAGGGTAGCCTATCCCTTCTCCAGCAGATAGTCCCAACCCAGGATTTGAACTGGGGTCTCCTGCATTGCAGGTGGATTCTTTACCAGCTGAACTACCAGGGAAGCCCTGGAGTGCCTGAACTGCCTATTGTGAATTTCTCAGAAAAAAAAAAAAAAAATGTAAACTATAACAAGGTGGTCAGAGAGAAGAGCAAATTCAGGAAAGAGTGGTGAACTAGAAGACCCGAAAGTGATTCTAAAGTGGGGAAATGTTTTACAGTATTAATACCTCAGAAAGTTCAAGATAATGACTTTAAAGTATCCATGGCACTTAGCAGCTAGAATCTTTGATGATTTTGACAAGGTCAGATTAAAAAAAATACATTTGAATCAGTTCTAATGAGGTGGATGAAACTGAAGCCTATTATACAGAGTGAAGTAAGCCAGAAAGAAAAGCACCAATACAGTATACTAACACATATATATGGAATTTAGAAAGATGGTAATGATAACCCTCTATGCGAAACAGCAAAAGAGAAACAGATGTATAGAACGGACTTTTAGACTCTGTGGGAGAGGGAGAGGGAGGGATGATTTGGGAGAATGGCATTGAAACATGTATACTATCAGGTAAGAAATCAATTGCCAGTCTATGTTCTATACAGGATATAGGATGTTTGGAGCTGGGCATGGGGATGATCCAGAGAGATGATATGGGATGGGAGGTGGGAGGGGGTTTCAGGACTGGGAACTCATGTACACCCATGGCTGATTCATGTCAATGTATGGCAAAACCAATACAATATTGTAAAGCAAAATAAAGTAAAACAACAACAACAACAACAAAACAAAACTGTGATATTGAACAGTAAAAAAAAAGATTCTATAGAATGATGGATGCAGAAATGACCTTGCATCAGATGAGAAGATAAGAGATTAGAGCTGGAAGTATCAAGTTAAAATCACTCTTTCTAGTGGCTTTGTAATTCAAAGGAGAGAAATGTGTGCTCATTGCAAAGAAAAATCAGAGCAAAATTTTAACTTGGGAGTGGTTTGAGTACGATTATATGTTGAAGGAGATAGCTGGGGGAGAGAGAAATAGAGAAGTTGTTATTTTAGATGAGAGAAGAGATAGTCAATGAGTGGTGAAGGCAGGCATTGACAGCCCCAGGTTTCAGGGGCAGTGATGAATTTTGGATGAAGGAAGAACTTCTCATTGTAAGATGTTAGAACAGGAGAAAGATGCAAGAGGATGCAGATATATTAATAGGATTGGAAAGCAAGATAGTCTCTGTGAAATGGGAGACTAGTAATTTTTTGAGTCTAACAAGATCCCAGTCCTACAGCAATCAGAGAAAGATATTACTATTGAAAATCCTGCTGTGGGTAATTGTGAGTGCATGCATGCTAAGTCACTTCAATCGTATTTGACTCTCTGCGAGCCTATGGACTGTAGCCATCAGGCTCCTCTGTCCATGGGGATTCTTTAGGCCAGAATACTGGAATGGGTTGCTATGTCCTCCTCTAAAGGATCTTCTGATCCAGTGATAGAACCTGCATTTCTTATGTCTCCTGCATGGGCAGGTGTGTTCTTGAGCACTAGCATCATGTGAGAAGCCCAATGGTAGCAAGAACTAAAAATGGGGCTAATAAGTAGGATGTGTGAAGAAGTGTGTAATAGGAAAGAGAAAACCATACACCAGGAGCCAAAGTCTGCATTGAATGAATCCCTTTTTGATGGTTTTATTTATGCTGGTGAATGGTTTTCCTGAAGTAGTTGAGAACCTAAGAACCAAGAGGCCAGTGCCATTTTCACTACAGCAAATTTAATCATACAAGGCTTTCCACCCTTTATGAATCTTTAGTTCATTTGTGATTTTCCAACCTTAAAGTGAGTTGAAAGAGTTTAGAAGAATCATGTTTTTTTAGGCACATAATGAAATACAGCAAGTGAACTCAATAGCACTTTTTAGGAGACAGTCATACATGTGCAAACACTCATACACACCTTGCACTGGATGTGTGTGCCTGCTGGTGGCTAGTCAAAGAGGAATGTTGTAAGAAGTATATGAATTGTTTTCAAGAGTGATTGCTTTGGAATGGGAAGCATTTTTACTTGTCCTTGTTCTATGTCTTTTTCTTTCTTTTAAACAAAGGAGAACTTGTTTATGCAGTTAAGCTGCATTTTGTAACACATCATTAAAATGATCCAAACCAGGCTGTTCACAAGGGCCCATTTTTTAGGTGATAATGAATTTCGGATACACAGAAGCCACACAGGTTAAGTTATTCTGCTGATTCAGTCAGGTTTGAAGAGGGCTGGCATCTTTTATATATGTAGCTTTCTCCTAAGACAAAATTAATAAATTTAAAAGCACCTAAAGTGTAAAAATAAATATCCTAAACTCTAAATTAATGGGGATATCTCATTATGTATTTCTCTCTGCATCAGGGAACTTAACATGATAGTGGTAACAGACTAAATGACGGTGATAATTTTAAAGAGCACTGTATACCAAGCTTAATTTTTTTTCCCAAAATGTCATCAACTTTAATAGCATAGATCATATTTTTAAAAATGATTCTGGGGAAAAACTGGCTATTTAAAGCATCATCTCTAAGTTCCTTTTAAATGCAACCAGTGCATGTAATAATAAAGAACACACACCCAGACATTTGCCATTAGCACTTTAACTCAAACATCTTGTCTCCAATGTTTAAAAGAAATTGCAAATATATTGTACCTTGTGTACATTCTTTTTTCTCTTCCTGCCAACAGATGCAGTCTCCCTTCTGTTCCTCGACACCAGAGATGTCATCAGCTGTTATAAGGAAAGACAGGTTCCTAAATTCAGACTTAAAGGAGAAAATCTTTTTATTTCACCTTTAGTAAGGATTTCATTTGTAAATGTTGCTGTCAATTGAAACATACCAAAGAAGACATTGACTGAACATTGCAGCAGAGCAAGGTGGCAGACAGAAATTAGGCAGTGGCAGAGACTGGCAGTGCTGGGATTTGCTGGCTGTGTAGGCATGGATTCTTTCACCATCATAAATCTCTCTCACAATTCCAAGGCCGGGAAAAGGTCACCTACCCTTATGTATTCAATTCAGCCCTCTTTCCATTTACAAAGATGGGACTCAATCACAAAATAAATGAGGATGTCTTGGAATACAACTAAATTAAATTTCACAAAAGACAGTAGATATAAAATCATGAAACCTCATGAGGGAGAGAGAGGTTAAAGGCAGCTATCCAAGATTAACTTTAGCTTAGTCAGAATTTTGTTCTTAACAGTCCCTGCACATCTATTTCCATTGGTACAAGAAGAACTTGAGGCAGAGAAAGAAGCCCCCCAGGCAAGGAGGGAGGGGCAGAGGAGGATCCTCTAAAAGATGTAAATGGTGGGTTAGAAATTGACTTGATTACTGAAAGAAGAGCTTTATTATCTTCAAATGTAGAGAACACTTCTCTGATTCCTTTTTTCTTTAACCACACACATAGTCACAATTAGTTTCTTTCAGCTGTTGTTACAGAATTTTTGAGAATCTTCTATAGTCTTTTCAATATATGGAGCTGATCAATATTTGAGTCATATCTGCACTTAAACAGCTAATTTTTTAGACTCATGCTAAGATTTAATATTTATCTGATTAAAATTGATCTTGTTTTATTGAAGTCAGTTGCTATGTGTTGTTAGTTCCAGTTTAATAGCATAAACACAGTTAAGTTCACTAAGAAAGGGAGGGAAAGGCAGAGGATGGAAATGAAATATTTCAGATTTGACATTTGTATTGGGCTTTGAAGGGTAAGAAGGATATGGAGAAATGAATGTCACACAGAAGGTTACATTTATTTATTGTACTATACTTTGCATCACCTACTTCTCCAACACCCACCAAAACATATCTTACACAAAATGGTCATACCTGTGGGACAAGAAAAAGAAAAATATTAACACCACCTCAAAGAATCTAATAGTTATCATGATGACTTTACTTTATGTTGTAAGCTGTAGGGAATTTGAGAACTTGAAAACAAAGGAAAGTTAATTAACTTGTGAACAAAAATCCCATTTATAAATGAGGGAATAAAAGATGGATAATGGTTAAAAAATAGAGGTTCTCAACAAAGATGATAGCACCCATTTCATCTAACTTCTATCCAATTAATTGCAANTTGAAAACAAAGGAAAGTAAATTAACTTGTGAACAAAAATCCCATTTATAAATGAGGGAATAAAAGATGGATAATGGTTAAAAAATAGAGGTTCTCAACAAAGATGATAGCACCCATTTCATCTAACTTCTATCCAATTAATTGCAAAAGATGAGGGTTCAGAAGAGGGCATTATTGTCAAGATAAAGATAAATGGAAGGTTGTAATGACCTTTGATGTCAAGAGCAAGAGATGGTAAATATCCTGCATATTTTCAGGCAGACTCAATACAGAAGAATTATCCTGCTCCAAATAATAATAATGATTCCATTGCGAAGCAATGGCAGCTATTAGATGATTTATTCAAAACTCAAACTGTGTGTGCCAGAAGCATGGCCCAAACTCTGCCTTGACCTCTTTACAAGTTCACTTCTTACATCTTTAAAAGCCCTTACGTTTTTGCAGTGAGGGTTTTTATAAACACTGTTTGTAGATTTCTTTTCAATTTCAGTTTTTTTTTTCCATGTTGTTCATCTGGCAATTAACGTGTGATAACTAGTTGTATCTTGTTCTATATAAAGGAAATTAGGTAATGTTAGAAACCGAGGGTGCTAGAAGTTACTGGGTGTTTGGCAGTTGAACTTCTCAAGGATATAAATAAATGCTATGTCACTTAGTAAACTGTAGAAACTTTTGAGGCAAGTCTATGTCTATTGTTGTTTTTATAACTTTATTGCCAAACACCATAACCTATAAGATGCAAGAATTTAATTGTTTAATCTTGAAGAAATAGGGAAATGTTTATTTGTAGGCCTTATTTGTAAACTATATATATTATCACCCTCTCTAATAAGATTAGTGNATAACTTTATTGCCAAACACCATAACCTATAAGATGCAAGAATTTAATTGTTTAATCTTGAAGAAATAGGGAAATGTTTATTTGTAGGCCTTATTTGTAAACTATATATATTATCACCCTCTCTAATAAGATTAGTGAGTCTAGTGACAGGATTCTGGAGAAAATAGTCCTAGAATCAATCTTTACAAGCAACATAAATGCTGAAAAGTTCTGCAATACATGGATTCTGCACATTTGTTGGAAAAAGGTATCAAATAAGCATATAGATAAGAGAAGCTGCTTCCTTTATAGATATATAATTTGGCTAATGATTATGCATATAAGCATACTCCATACATCAATATTTATGGTTTGTTTGAGTATCTGCCAAGGATTTGAAAGTGGAACTATATTTTACATGCTTTTTCCATGAGAGTTGGACTCTAAAGAAAGCTGAGCACTGAAGAATTGATGCTTTTGACCTGTGGTATTGGAGAAGACTCTTGAGAGTCCCTTGGACTGAAAGGAGATCCAACCAACCTGTCCTAAAGGAGATCAGTCCTGGGTGTTCANGTTAGCTCAGGAACTGGGGTAACAGATTCATTCTAAAAATGAAAGATAATAAGGAAAGAAATGGTAAATGCAAACTTTCCTTATTAAAATTTAGCCTCCAGGTGGCCTGGGGTGAAGATTCTTTGAGATAATTATAAACTGTGGGCATTTAGAATCTCTGCACAATATTTATTATATTCCTGTTTTTTTAATTTTTATTATTTATTTATTTATTTTTAAATTTGACTTTACAAAACAAAACTCTATGCACCGAGTATTTGAAATAGACTTTAAAATACACTAAATTTATTTTATTTTATTTTTATTATTTTTTAATTAATTTATTTATTTTTTAAATTTTACTTTACAATACTCTATTGGCTTTGCCATACATCAACATGAATCCACCACAGGTGAAATATACATTAAATGTTGTACAAAGCCATCTCTAAAGTTTTATTCATTGACTTGTTGTCTCTCTTTTTTAATCCATATTTATGTACTCTAAGGGTTTGAGTTAAAATAGTATATGTATTTCTACTAGTATAGCTGACTGTTTTATAAATATTTAATTAGTCCTACATCTAGAATAAGCCCCCTATATAGTTCCCCTACAAAGTTCAAGTTGCGAATTTTCAAAGATGTGAAAGTGTTCTCCATCCATGTCAGGTGTGACAAAAATTGCAGCTTGCACTCATCTCCTATTGCAAATGATCCTTCAACTCTATCATCTCCTATCCCCTCTCCCTCCCCTAGTCAGTAACCCTTCTTGCCTGTTGACTGGATGCCAGCCCCTTCAATAGTGTACTGCACTATTGAACTTTTCAAAGCACTGTACTGTGAGATTAAAAATGTTTGTTTTATGTGTTTATTTTTTACATATCATTTGTGAGAAAAGTATTATAAACCTATTGCATTACAGTACTATATATCGGACTGTGTTAGTTGAGTACCTGGGCTTCAACTTGGGTACAATTTCATTGGATTTGAGGACAAAATGGACTACAAATGCACTCTGGGAACAGAACTCATTCCTGTGTAGGGGACTTGGTGTATTCACTTTCATAAAGCATAATTTAAGAAGATGAAAGGTACTTACTACTGAATATATAACAGGGTTGAGAAACCAGTCACTTTATATTAACCCAAGTTGCTAGCCAACATCAGAACTCTTCACTTATGGACACATGGATGATGTGACAGTTTTGCCAATGATGAAATTCACACACAGGAATTACACATCACTTTGAGCAAGGCTCCGTGATGGCTACTTCAGAGAACTTCCCAATAAAAAAGTACTTAGTCTTTGATCTTAAGATAGTTAGAAAGTCCAAGGATTTTAAAACTATCCAACTAACTCAAGTGGATGATTTGGGACAAACCCAGAATTTATCCATTTCCTTCTCTATTTAAAAATAAATGTTCAATGACTAATATTTTAAGTATGTGACTACCTTTTCACTGAGTAATTTGGTCAAATTTTCCCTTTGCAATTTCCCTCTCCAAATCTCTTTCTCAATTGCCAATTCCATAATCAACATACCGATACCTTTAAGCTTACATTACTTCAAAATACAATTCCTACCTGAGTCTATTTCTTCTCTTCCATCAGGCTATCTTAAAAACTACTTCCAATTGAATGTTTCACTTGTTAAAAATAAATTTGAAGTATTGTTTACATGTTGAAAAAAAATAGCAGAATATAGAAAAGAAAAATAAAGAAGATAGAGTCACCCAAAATTTCACGGCGGAGAAAACCAGTTAACATTTGGTTTATTTCTGCTTAAACATCTCTAAGAAGAAATCAACACTCAGAGAGATTTTTTACAAAATTGAGGTTAATTTGAATGTATTGTAATCTGATTTGTCTTAACTTGGCAATATATCAAGTGCCTTTGTCATGTGTGAATGATCATTTAAGACAAGTTTCAATGGTTTTGAATTATCCCAGTATATGGATGTACTTTAGTTACTTAAATATGTTGCTGTTTAGACATAAAGATTGTTTGCAAAATTTCACTATTACAGTGAACACAGTAATAATCATATATGTACATAAATTTCTAATCTTTTAAAAATATGTTCTCTGAAGTAGAAATACTAGTTCTAAGTTTATGAACATGTTATGTTTTTAATCTAATGACTGTATTGCCTCTCAAAATTTCCTTCATGCTTCTTATAGATAACGTTTCTCATAGTTGCTATTATATAAAGATGGAATATCATCTTGCTTTGTAAACTGCATTGCTCCTGAGGGAGGAGACCATGGCTACAACTTTGGTAATATCTCTACCTAATTACACTTATAATACACTTATCTCACATAAAGACTGTTAAGTTAATAAAATTTTCTCTCAATAATGATGGCAAAGCTTCACTATTTTTCAGACAACCCCTCCTTTTATTAATAATAAGGAAATTATCCTCAAACTTGCTAAAGCAAATATGCTATAAAAAGAAATATTTTAACATAATTGTGCCAGAGATAGTTTACCTGACACAACAGGTTCTGGTTGAAGAATATTGCATGGAACAAATTTAAATTGTGCCCCGTGTTCAGATGAGTCTCAAGATCAATGGTTTGCTTGAAGTTCTTTTGCCTGAAAGCTTGATCAAGGGAAGGTGTATGCCTACTTGACCCTTGCATATCGAGGTTACTTTCTCCACTTTTGAAGAATTCTCATTTTGGAACAGGAGTCACCTTCAAGGTGTATCTCTGCACTATAACTCTACCTGTAAATCAGAGTGCAAGATAGCCATGGCACCGAAAGGGTTAAAAATATGGTGAAGAAATAATGTAGAAAAGAAACATCAGCACCTCACTTCCCTACTGTACCATCCACCACCATCCAGGAAGACTCTTCCGCTAAAGCAAGTAAAATAAATCTTCATGGTATTATATTTTATGTACAAAGTATGTTTATTTACCTCCAAATTCTTGTTGATTACTTAGATTAACTTGTACTCAGATAACTTAAATTGAGTTGCTGAACTCCCAATAAAATGAAGAGAGCTAAGGTTTTCATTGGGAGCTTTTGGAAATAACAGTGAGGCATTCAGGAAAAAGGTAATATATTTAGGGAGTCTTGACACATGAAATCAGATGGAAGAAAAATAGATTTTGAAAAATCTTTCTGATCATAATTTTTATGAATTATGCTTTTTTTCAAATATATGAAACATAAAATAATCGAATTTCCTAGAAGTAACTGATGTTTTAATCTAGGCACAAATATCTTAATTAAAAAACTTATTGTTTCCAGACTTTACCTGAATTATGTAGGCAACTAGGATATGCTTGTGGCCCTGAAAGAAGTTTGCCCACTTCAGAAAATGTGATGTCCATCAGTTACAAATGTGACCCAGGTCAAATACTCTGGTTGCAACCAAATGATTTTCTTTTCTGAAGTGTTTCATACTAAAATTTTCCAAATAACTATTCCAAGTTTTAGCAAAGATTTACTGACCCTCTTAGTCAGAAATTTTATTGTATAGAAAAAATGTGCTTTATGCCCAAATTAATCCCCCATGAAAGTGTATAAATTAATAGATTCAGTATCTATCTTGATTTTCTCATATTTGTTTTTGTCCTTGATAGTAGGAGGAATATCTGAGGTTAGACACTGTTTTGACAAACGCAAGCAAAGTAAAAGCATTGTCTTTCCTAATTAAAAAAAAACAAAACTTCTTTTTTATGTAAACTATTGATAATTAGGGTTTCCCTGGTGGCTCAGAGGTTAAAGTGTCTGCCTCCAATGCGGGAGACCCGGGTTCAATCCCTGGGTCGGGAAGATCCCCTGGAGAAGGAAATGGTAAACCATTCCAGTATTCTTGCCTGGAAAATCCCATGGACAGAGAAGCCCGGTAGGCTACAGTCCATGGGGCCGCCACGTACGTTGTGTTGAAAAGCAATATTTGCGATTTTCTGTTTGATGCAATAATAAAACATTTCATTCTTAGTAGTGTCCTTCAAAATAAAACTACAAGCAAAGTTATTTGGTCAATTTTATTTATCCCCAGTGGATATTTTAAATAACTCATTCAATTTTGAGCAATTAAAAAAAATCATCTCTTTTTAAAATGTGAATTTACTCCTTTTAGTTTTAGAAACCACAAATGTTTAGCAGATCTTTATAGCCTATCCCCAAACAAAACAGGAATTTTCACATCATCTTTTATTTTTGAAAATTATTTATTGATTACTAACAATGACTAAGTAACACATTTTAAAAAGATTAATTTTAAAAAATTAATGTATTTATTTTAATTGGAGGCTAATTACTTTACAATATTGTAGTGGTATTCGTCATGCATTGACATGAATCAGCCATGGATGTACATGTGTTCCCCATCTTGAACTCCCCTCTCACTCCCTTCCCATCCCATCCCTCAGGGTCATCCCAGTGCACCGGCACTAAGCACCCTGTCTCATGCATCAAAGCTAGACTGGCGATCTATTTCACATACGATAGTATACATGTTTCAATGCTATTCTCTCAAATCATCCCACCTTCTCCTTCTCCCACAGATTCCAAAAGTTTGTTCTTTATCTCTGT
>SJYV01017767.1:907526-927134 GCA_006410875.1 Neotragus pygmaeus
TCAACAAAGGTCCATCTAATCAAGTCTATTGTTTTTCCAGTAGTCATGTATGAACGTGAGAGTTGGACTATAAAGAAAGCTGAGCACTGAAGAATTGATGCTTTTGAACTGTGGTATTGGAGAAGACTCTTGAGAGTCCTTGGACTGCAAAGAGATCCAACCAGTCCATCCTAAAGGAAATCAGTCCTGGGTATTCATTGGAAGGACTGATATTGAAGCTGAAACTCCAATATTTTGGCCACCTGATTTGAAGAGCTGACTCATTTGAAAAGACCCTGTAGGGAAAGATTGAAGGCAGGAGGAGAAGGGGACAACATAGGATGAGCTGGTTAGATGGCATCACCAACTCAATGGACATGAATTTGGGTAAACTCTGGAAACTGGTAATAGACAGAGAGGCCTGGCATGCAGCAGTTCATGGGGTCACAAAGCATTGGACACAACTGAGCAATTGAACTGAACTGAACTGATATACAGTCATCATTACCATCTTTCTAAATTCCACATATATGCTTTATTTTTTAATTATTTTTTTCATATATGTGCTTTAATATACTGTATTCACGTTTTTTTTTCTGACTTACTTCACTCTGTATAATAGTTTCATCCACTTCATTAGAACTGATTCAAATGCATTCTTTCTAATAGCTGAGTAATATTCCACTGTGCATATGTATCACAGCTTTCTTATCCATTCATCTGTTGATGGATGTCTAGGTTGCTTCCAAATCCTAGCTATTGTAAATAGTGCTGCAATGAACACTGGGGTACACATGTCTCTTTCAGTTCTGGCTTCCTCAGTGTGTGTGCCCACCAGTGGGATTGCTGGGTTGTATGACAGTTCTATTTCCAGTTTTTTAAGAAAATTCCACACTGTTTTCCATAGTGGCTGTACCAGTCTGCATTCCCACCAACAGTGTAAGAGGGGTCCCTTTTCTCTGCACCCTTTCCAGCATTTATTTTTTGTAGACTTTTTGATAGCAACCATTCTGACTGATGTGAGATGTTTCCTTATTTTGGTTTTGATTTGTATTTCTCTGATAATGAGCGATATTGAGCATCTTTTCGTGTATTTGTTAGACATCTGTATGTCTTCTTTGGAGAAATGTCTGTTTGGTTCTTTGGCCCATTTTATGATTGGGTTATTTATTTTTCTGGTATTAAGCTGCATGAGCTGCTTGTATATTTTTGAGATTGATTCTTTGTCAGTTGCATCATTTGCTATTATTTCCTCCCATTCTGAAGGCTGTCTTTTCACCTTGGTTAGAGTTTCCTTCATTGTGCAAAAGCTTTTAAGTTTAATTAGGTCCCATTTGTTTATGTTTGCTTTTATTTCCATTACTCTGAGAGGTGGTCATAGAAGATCTTGCTGTGATTTATGTCAGAGAGTGTTTTGCCTATGTTTTCCTTTAGGACTTTTATGGTTTCTGGTCTTACATTTAGATATTTAATCCATTGAGTTTATTTTTGTGTATGATATTAGAAAATGTTCTACTTTCATTCTTGTACAAGTGGTTGACTAGTTTCCCCAGCACCACTTGTTAAAAAGATTGTCTTTTCTCTGTTGTATATTCTTGCCTCCTTTCACAACGATAAGTGTGCATAGGTGCGTGGATTTATTTCTGGGATTTCTATTAATAGGGCTTGATTTTATATCACTAGATTTTTTTTCAAAATGATAAAGCTGCAAATACTTTTTTNTTTAAATGATAGTATAGCCCAGTCAGTTACTTGAAGGATATTTCTGGAGATAAGCACAAACCTTCAATGGGGTCACAAAGAGTCAGACACAACTTGGCAACTCAATAACAGTGCTTACAAATGCAATTATCATTTTTTATGACAGTCACTATAACCAGCTTTCTTAGCATCCCTCCCCATGATATAGAAACTTCTAATACATTTAGGAACTGGCATCAAATGTTGATATCTCAGTGAAAGTGAAAGTCACTCAGCCATGTCCGACTCTTTGCAACCCCATGGAATATACATGTCTATGGATTATACATGTCAATGGACCATACAGTCCATGGAATTCTTCAGGCCAAAACACTGGAGTGGGTAGCTTATCCTTTCTCCAGCAGATCTTCCTGACCCAGGAATTGAACCAGGGTCTCCTGCATTGCAGTGGATTCTTTATCAACTGAGCTATTGGGTAAGATGAGAATATACTTTATTGAAATGATACTATTAGATAATAAATGTAATAGTGATATGTTGAAATGGTTAATCTTGGACAATAAACTCGTGCTATGTCACTATATCAGTCTTTCCTTTTCCTTTGCTGTGATAAGTTTCCACACAAGAGACAGAAACAGAATAATACAATAAAAATATAAACATCTAAAACATTTTTTTAAACAGCAGATTCAAACGTTATAATCCCTTTATAAAACTCAATATAAATGTTTAAAGAACAAACAGATAATAATGTACATATTAATCAATGTTTTCATTTTCTAAAACTGGAACATATGAGAAAGAAAGTGAAGTTGCTCAGTCATGTCCGATTCTTTGTGACCCCACGGACTGTAGCCTACCAGGCTCCTCCATGTAATTTTCCAGGCAGGAGTACTATAGCGGGTTGCCATTTCCTTCTCCAGGAGATCTTTCTAATTCAGGGATTGAACCCAGGTCTCCTGCATTATAGGCAAATACTTAACCATCTGAGCCACAAGGGAAGCCCCAGGGAGCATATGAAGTCCTTTTAAAGTTATGAAATGATATACTTGAACACTTCAGTATTTCATAACTTTCACTTTTGCCTTTTTTTTTTCTGTTTATGTGATAAAGCTTCCTTACCTTCCAGTGCCTTAGGCATAAAGCATATCTCCTTATTTGCTTAAATCTGAGAGATGCCTGAATAATGGACAGTTTTAGACTAGTAGGCATGTCATGTCAAAAGCATGGCTTTGAATGAGTGAGCTCTTCCAGAGAGTGGCTGAGAGTTGAATGTTCCTAATAGTCCATCTTGTCTGGAGTATTGGCTGTGCAGTTGGGGTGTGTAAAATAATTTAGGGTCAGATTGTCAGGGGACTCGTGTGACACATTGAGAAATTTGGATTATATCCTTAAGGAATGGTGAATGTTGAAGAAGGTGTGAAGTTAAAGAAAATTTGAAGAAGACTATGAAAGCAGGATTTTTGTTCCTAACATATCTGCCAGGTAAGCCCAGTCTAACATTATCCACAAATTATGAATATTTTGATTGTAAACCAGAAATCTAAAGTACTGTGCCCTTAGGTATAACTATAGTGCCTGTTAAGCATATGAAAGAAGCAGAAACTGGGTATGGCACTTCTTGTATTTTAATTGTTCATTTTAAAAGTAAAGCAGCAGGTTGAAGTGGTCCATGCAGTCCATGGCGTCTCAAAGAATCAGACACAACGGAGCGACTGAACTGACTGACTGACTGAACTGAAGTGATACAGTTGGAGAGGAACTTCACTGAGGCAGATCGTTATGCTCTGAGACACTACTCTTTCTCTGAAAGGTTTCTGTTGCTTTTTCTGCAAGTACTGTACCAAGTACCACAGTACTGCTTTCTCTGCAGAGTACTGAGAAGACTAAGAAAATAAAAGACTAAAAATATTGGATTGGCCAGACAGTTCATTTGGGTTTTTGTAAGATGGTATAGAAAAACCAGAATGAACCCTTTGGCCAACTTAACATAATACAACCAGGAGAGAGGCAGAGTTTCCCTGATGGCTAGAGAGTAAAGAATCTGCCTGAAATCCAGGAGACACGGGTTTGACCCCTGCGTCAGGAAGATCCCTGGAGAATGGAATGGATACCCACTCAAGCCAGGTTGAGATGAGGAGGTTGCTTGCAGGGACAGTGTGGAGGGTCGGAGAAGCTGGAGTGAGGGACCAGTAGTGGGAGGCCACATGGAGAGATTGAAAAGATGTCATGGAGAACTGGCAGATTTGGATGATTATAAACTGATTCCAGTATTTGATTCAGGCAACAAACTGGATGGTGAGAGAAGCTGATAGTCAGATGAAAGAGAAGTGAGAACAATAGCTTGAAAGTAGAAAGTTCGGGTTTGGGCTTCCAGACTGAGGAGTCTAAAGCCTTTCTGTCATTCAAAGGGCATTTGAAAGTTTTGAAGGGAGAAAACATTTCCTTACTTATTCAGACTACGGGTCCAGTAAGGTTTATAATTCCTTTTTTCCTGCTAAAGCAGAATAATGCTAGCATAAGAGCAGTGCATACATGCTGAGTCACTAAGTCCTATCCACCTCTACTGTGACTGTGTGGACTATAGGCTGCCAGGCTCCTTCTGTCCATGGGGTTCTCCAGGCAAAAGTACTGGAGTGGGTTGCCATTTCCCACTGCAGGGGAATCTTCTTGACCCAGGGATTGAACCTGTGTCCCCAGAACTGTCAGGTGGATTCTTTATCACCTAGGCCCCTGGAAAGCCCAGTTTTAGTGTAGTGCAAGTGAAAGTTGCTCAGTCGTGTCTGACTGTTTGCAACCCCATGGGCNTCTTCTTGACCCAGGGGTTGAACCTGTGTCCCCAGAACTGTCAGGTGGATTCTTTATCACCTAGGCCCCTGGAAAGCCCAGTTTTAGTGTAGTGCAAGTGAAAGTTGCTCAGTCGTGTCTGACTGTTTGCAACCCCATGGGCTATACAGTCCATGGAATTCTCCAGGCCAGAATACTGGAATGGGTAGCCTTTCCCTTTTCCAGGGGATCTTTCCATCCCAGGGATCAAACCCAGGTCACCCACATTGCAGGCAGATTCCTTACCAGCTGAGCCACAAGGGAATAAACCAAGAAAGGAGGAAATGCTCAGTCTGCCACTCTTATTTGATCAGGTAAAGCAACCCAGGAATATGCTTGTGTATTTTGTGACGTGTTTGGTTACTTATGGTATTTATTGATTTTTTTTTGCATTTTAATATATGTAGTATAATGTAAGAGAAGTGCTTATCTTAGAGATGTGCTGCTGCTAAATCGCTTCAGTCGTGTCCAACTCTGTGTGACGCCATAGACGGCAGCCCACCAGGCTCCCCCTTCCCTGGGATTCTCCAGGCAAGAACAATGGAGTGGGTTGCCATTTCCTTCTCCAATGCATGAAAGTGAAAAGTCAAAGTGAAGTTGCTCAGTCTTGTCTGACTCCTAGAGACCCCATGGACTGCAGCCTACCAGGCTCCTCCATCCATGGGATTTGCCAGGCAGGAGTACTGGAGTGGGTTGCCATTGCCTTCTCCATAGATGTATACAAATACATGTAGTAATATGGCAAATATATTGTATTTTTACTAAATAAGGTAATTATATATCTAATTCTGCCTTTTATTCAAAGTAAAACTCCTATGTCTCACTGTTAGAAATACTTTCTGAAGGATCTTGAAGACTTATATGTATCTATATAGTTGGTCATGAGTGATGTTAAAAATGGAGTTCATAAATATCCATTATCTCATCTACTGGAAATATGACATTCATTCTAAATTGGACAATATTATTATATTGTCTATATTGACAATATTATTAGTGAAATGAAATGAAGTATGTGAAATAAATGAGTTATATTTAAAGATGCAACTACTTTGTTTGTGATGTATTTATAACCCTATTTTATTAAGTGTTTTCTGATATGAGTGAAATATAAATTGAAATGTAGTGTTTTGAGATGATTTAAATTTAGGAAGGATAAAGGAAATGGAATTTTTGATTGAGGAATACATTAAGTAGACTGGTTTTACATTTGAATTTTCTTTATGTATAGACTTCATAATAGGGATTAAACTACATAAAAGGGAAACATTAAATAAGCAAGAGTTAGGAATTCATTTTAAATATTTAATGATTTAATTAAGTTTTATTAGTGTGATGTTCTTTGCTTTGCCAATTATAAAGTGACAATGGTCTCCCCCCGCTTTTTTTTTTCCATTTTGGATAGCATCTTCGATAGATTTGTTTTGTATTTTTATAAATAGTGATACTCATTTCTTAAAATAATTTTTTCACATAAACTGAAATGGCCAAGGAGAGAAATAGCAAGCAATTGTGAAGCATTAAATTCCACAAAATTTAGTCACTGCATTGCACTTTTGATTTAAAAACTAATATACTATATGGTTTCTCTAGTAAAAATTGTATTTACTTCACTCCAGTTTTATTTTTATATAATCATACTAGTTCTTGCCAAAGTATAGCAGCTGTTCCATGTCCCACCTCACAGCCAGATGCAAATGATGTTTGCTCTTGCACTGGACACTGGGGGTCAGATCCAGGTGACCAGGTAGCAAAATGGTGTCAAGCAAACAGACAGGGAACAATTAAAAGGTAACTTACATGAATTATACCATTATCAACAATTTGATCACCATGAGGAATAAGTAGAGTGTAGAGCTAACCAACATTATCCTCAGGATTATGCAAGTAACCATAATGTATTAGTTATGGACTTACCATGAAGAAATCTTGCTCTGTGATAGCATGAATGAACCTTGAGGGCAAAATATGCTATGCAATATAAGTCAGAGAAAGACAAATGCTACATGATCTCACGTAAATGAGGGATCAAAAGCCAATAACCACAAACAACAAAATATAAACACAGAGAACAGTTTGGTGGTTTCTAGAGGCAGGGTTTGGGTTGGGGAGCCAGAATGGGTGAAGTGGATACAGATTTCCAGTTGTAAATAAGTCACAGGGATATAATACAGAACGTGGTGACTATAGTTGATAATAGTGTATTGTATTCTTGAAAGATGCTAAGAGAGTAGATTTTAAGTCCTCACCACAAGAAAAATTTGAAGCAGTGTGTGATGATGGGTCACACTAGAAAATTAACACTAGAATTACTGTGGTGATAATTTTGCAATATATACAAATATCAAACCATTGTGTTGCATACCTAAAACGTGTATGATCTTATATGCCAATTGAAAAAATAACCTACATCTTGGAAAAAAAAAAAAGTAGAGGGAAACTTTGACCGTATGTTTTCATATGGTCCTTTATATTCCTATTTCACCTGTATTAATTGGCATGAGAATCTATAAAGATGTATATCTGAATAATTTGATGACTTGTGAAATTTTCCTGACATAGGAGGGGAAAGACTAGTCTAGATTGTAATATTTATCCAACAGGCATTTGACCTTGAATGACAGAAAGTAAGATTCCTCAGACTTTCCTAATAAACCCTCTGCCCTTTGCCACAGTGGGGATCCATAGTAAACAGTTGAATGTTAAGTAAAACTCTTGATATTTTTCAAGGATTCCTTTATCTTAAGAATTTGTGTTTATAGATGAAATTTTTGAAATTATTCATATTTGCAAAATAGTTAACTGATTTGGAGTTTACTACTTTATTCCTTTACATTAATAAAAATTTAATATTATCCTAAAACATAGCCTAAGGCATTTGGCATGAGAAATGACCTTGATAACCAACTTATAAATAAATAATATATTTTGAGCATTTGTTCAACATACATTTATTAAATACATATTTGTTACATTTTATGAAGGTTTATTGTTTGAATTTAATCTTGCTTGTCCCAAATTTTTCATGAGAAACAGATAAATATGTGAATAAACAATTGGGGATGATCCAGAGAGACAATGTGGGGTGGGAGGTGGGAGGGGGATTCAGGATTGGGAGCTCATATACACCTGTGCTGGACTCATGTCGATGTATGGCAAAACCAATACAGTATTGTAAAGTAGAATAAAGTAAAAATTTTTTAAAAAATAAAAAATGCAAAAAAAAATAAACAANCCCTCTCCCTCAGAGGCCAAAAGTCCGTTCTATATGACTGTGTCTCTTTTGTTGTCTCACATACAGGGTCATCATTACTATCTTTCTAAATTCCATATATGTGTCAGTATACTGTATTGGTGTTTTTCTTTCTGGCTTACTTCACTCTGTATAATAGGCTTCAGTTTCATCCATCTCATTAGAACTGATTCAAATGTATTCTTTTTAATGCCTGAGTAATACTCCAACATTCTCCTTAGGAACCCAAAGGAGAGAAGAGCTGATTTGCTTGGGAAAGTCACAAGAATTTTCAAAAAAGCAAATGAAATAAGATTTGGAGGAGCTCCCTGGGGGTGGAAGGGGACAGGACTCAAGGTTGGGGAAGAGCTTATACAAATAAAGACATTTAAAAATTCTGAAGAGCGCCGCAGGTTTGGGGAAGGGTGCCACATGTTTGGGGAAGGATTCTGAATTCTATCAGCTCTCTCCTATCTTTGCGAGGGCCAGGCAAAACCAGAAAAGATCCTTAGCCTGTGACTCACATGTCTCACTTGCTCGCTGTAGCTGTGTCCTTCCTATGAGTGGACTTCCAGGCAGACAAATGGACACACGAGCCTAGGAGCGCACCCTCCACTCCTGTCTGTCCTGGAAACAAGCCTCCTTACATGACCTTGGGAGAGAGCACTGGGTTCTATAGGTAAGATTCCCTATAGAAGGAAATGGCAACCTAATCCAGTATTTTTTTCTGGAAAATCCCATGGACAGAGGAGCCTGATGGGCTACAGCCCAGGAAGTCCCAAAAGATTCAGACATGACTTAGCAACTGAGCAGCATCAACAATTAGAAACTGGTAGTAACAACAAATCAAAGAATTGTGATTATATTTGGCCTTTTAACTGTGCTGTGATTAGCCTTTATTACAACTCACATGTACTGAAGTTATTCTATACGTGTAATGTAAAACTCTTTATATTTCATAAATATTAAACTTCATATCCACGTGTGAGGCGTTGTTCTTCTTGTTGTTTAGTCACTAAGTCATATCTGATATTTGTGACCCCGTGGACTGCAGCACACCAGGCTTCCCTGTCCTTCACTATCTCCTGGAGTTTGCTCCAACTCATGTCCATCGACTCGGTGATGCCATCCAACCATCCCATCCTCTGTTGCCCCTTTCTACTCCTGCCCTCAAATTTTCCCAGCATCAGGGTATTTTTCAATGAGTCAGCTCTTCATATCAGGTGGCCAAGGTAAGAATCCTCTCTAGCACCACTGTTCAAAGACATCAGTTCTTCAGAGCTCAGACTTCTTTATGGTACAATACTCACATCCATACATGACTACTAGAAAAACCATAGCTTTGAATATACAGTCATTTTTGGCAAAGTGATGTCTCTGCTTTTTTAATATATGTCCAGTGTTTTCATAGCTTTTCTTCCAAGGAGCAAGCATCTTTTAATTTCATGCCTGCTTTACCGTCTGCAATGATTATGGAGCCCAAGAAAATAAAACATTTGAGGCCTATCAAACTTTTCATCAAGATAAATGTGGTTAAAGAATTATATAGCCTTAGGATAACCACATTCTAACTTATTTTTAAACAATTATCGTGTTTCCTTTGATGATTCTGATTTATATCTCAAAGCTGTATTCTTTATCATAGCTGCTGTTTCTACTGCTGCTGCTAAGTTGCTTCAGTCGTGTCCGACTATGTGCGACTCCATAGACGGCAGCCCACCAGGCTCCGCCGTCTCTGGGATTCTCCAGGCAGGAACACTGGAGTGGGTTTGCCATTTCCTTCTCCAATGCATGAAAGTGAAAAGTCAAAGTGAAGTCACTCAGTCGTGTCCAACTCTTAGTGAACCCATGGACTGCAGCCTACCAGGCTCCTCCAGCCATGGGATTCTCCAGGCAGGAGTACTGGAGTGGGTTGCCAGTGCCTTCTCTTCTTTATCATAGAGCATCACTCAAATTTACATTGAATCTATGTTTGCTAAGAAATCCTGTGGCTAATGACACAATAGGGGAATAAAATGAAAACAAGGTGGTTAAAGTTGAAATTGGAGAAAAAGAAGAGAACCACAAAAAATATATATAAAAATGTGCACTGGATAAAGTTCTGCATGGTAGGAGAGAATGGTCAGTTGGGTCTTTAAGAACAGTAGCCATATGGGGACACTATATTAAGACAGGATACTCATTTTTCCATAAAGCTTCTACTTCCTGGGAACAGTGGGTTGGAGAAATTAAAAATTAGAACTTTTATTGCTATAAGAAATTTAATGAAGAAGATGATACATTGGGGGTGGTAGGGGAAAAGTCACTCTTCTCAGAAAGAGATATTTTTAATCTCAGGGCATAATTTAGAATAATTAAGGTAATTCAGAAGCAGACAGCTGTACCATCTTTTAAAAACAAAATGAAATAGAAGAATTTAATGGAACAATAGTGATTCAAAATCTTTAGTGTTAGATAGATATAATATCCAGATACCATGTAAAAGCCAACTTTTTACACTGGCCACCTCTTTTGGCCAAATATGTAAAAGTCTTAATTTTGTAAAGAGTTGGCAAGACATCAGATTTTTGTTTGCTAAATTGATGAATACTACCTAGATGTCTGGCTGAAATATTAAAATTTCAGTTTAAAAAAGTAGTGAATTTGCTATTAAATTTAAATGTTTTATATTGGGTCAATATTGTCGTGTGTATGTGTGTGTGTGTTGTGGTGGGGTTGGAGGGGGGAGGTTTGAGCTGTAAGGCTTGTGGGATTTTAGTTCCCCAACCAGAGATTGAATCTGGGCCCTCCAACTGTGAAGAGTGACATCCTAACCCTGGACCACAAGGAATTCCCAGGGGTCAATATGTTTGTAATTTGTTGGGACATATTATATAAAACTAAAATAAAAGTAATATTCATACTTAGAGGGAAAAAAGCAACCCAGAACAAGGATTTCTTTAGAAATATGATAGTATTTTATAATTATGGAGTTCTCTGTATATTTCAAAGCTTCTGTATATATTTTCTCATCTAATTTCCAAAATATTTTTTAGAGAAATTCAAATGTTTGTTTTCCAATTTAGGGATGAAGAAAATGAGTCCTTGAGGGGTTAAATGGAAGATTGTTACAATAAAGACCCCTGCCTTCACCATCATTTACATGTCCCTGTGTTATTTCCTATACATCCCCTTGTACCCTGGCTAAGCTTACTCATATAATTGCTTTGGCCAATCAAACACCAGCAAATGTGGTGCATAGATCCTTGCTAAGTGCTGTGCATTGCATTTGCCCTTTCTTCCTGCTGGAAATCCATCTCTCTGGAGTTGACGAGGCCTGGGCTGGCTTCTTGGAAGCTCAGACAAGGCCTGAGACATGTGATGAGATTATTCTATATCAGTCAGTTCCAGCAAGCCAGTCAAGAGGGTAGAACCAATGCACCGATCAGCGATTATTGTCTTAAAGCAGTGTGGTTTTGGGGTGATTTGTTAAACAGAAAAGACTAATTTATAAACCTAGCATCAGAAGCAGGTAGACCCAGGACCAGAACCTAGATCTTTGTGGTTCAATTTCAGCACTCCTTCAGGAAGGCTGGGAAGGAGTGTGTTTTACTCAGTTGTTGAAAAAAATTGGTATAAAGAATTTTAAAAATCAGAAAGGGAGAAATTAAACCCTTATACAGTGGTATGAAAGACTTCATTTTTCATTTCATTTCAGTTCACTCAGTCATGTCCGACTCTTTGCAACCCCATGAATTGCAGCACGTCAGGCCTCCCTGTCCATCACCATCTCCCGGAGTTCACTCAGACTAACGTCCATTGAATCTGTGACGCCATCCAGCCATCTCTTCCTCGGTCGTCCCCTTCTCCTCCTGCCCCCAATCCGTCCCAGCATCAGAGTCTTTTCCAATGAGTCAACTCTTCACATGAGGTGGTCAAAGTACTGGAGTTTCAGCTTTAGCATCATTCCTTCCAAAGANCTCAGTCGTGTCCGACTCTTTGCGACCCCATGAATCACAGCACGCCAGGCCTCCCTGTCCATCACCAACTCCCGGAGTTTACTTAAACTCAGGTCCATTGAGTCAGTGATGTCATCCAACCATCTCATCCTCTGTTGTCCCCTTCTCCTCCTGCCTTCAATATTTCCCAGCCTCAGGGTCTTTTCCAATGAGTCAACTCTTCACATGAGGTGGTCAAAGTACTGGAGTTTCAGCTTTAGCATCATTCCTTCCAAAGAAATCCCAGGGCTGATCTCCTTCAGAATGGACTGGTTGGATCTCTTTGCAGTCCAAGGGACTCTCAAGAGTCTTCTCCAGCACAACTATTTACTTTGACAAAATTCATTCATCTTTTCAGTTAAATAGGTGTTATCTCTAAGGTTTTTTTTTTTTTCTTTCCTACTTTTATAGTTGTTCTGCAGTCTCTGGCATCATACTGTGTGCCTTTAATTATGGGTTAAACTTTCTAGTACAAATGTAAGAAAAAACCAATCAAGTTTATTTATTTACTGTCTTGACATATTTATAATTCACTGTTGTTGTTGTTCAGTTGCTAAGTCCTGTCTAACTCTTTGCCATGCCATAAACTGCAGCATACCAGGCTCCCCTGTCCTTCACTATCTCCCTGACTTTGCTCAAACTCATGTCCATTGAGTCTGTAATGCCTTCCAACCATCTCATCCTCTGTCCTCTTCTTCTCCTTTTGCCCTTAATCTTTCCCAGCATCAGGGTCTTTTCCAATGAGTCAGCTGTACACACCAGGTGGGCAAAATACTGGTGCTTCAGCTTCAGCAGCAGTCCTTCCAATAAATATTATAGTATTATAATTCATGGCATATGTATTTTACTTTCTATGGGCCTATTGAGTTAAATAAAATAACCAAAGTAATATAAAGTACTTTTTTTTTTTATTTTCAAGACTTCTTCTCTAGTGGTCTTGCACACTCACATCGGATGTCCACAACTGCTGAAAAAGAAAATGTTATTTTGCTGTTGTTGTTTACATGATACCCGAAGAGCAAAGTATCCCTATTTTTTTTTCAATATTTATTGTCCTTGTAGTTGCTTTGGCGAATTTCCTTCAACTCTTTGTTGAGTTTGCTCTGTTTTTTGGTACTAAGATTGATCATTTTCTGGCCAAAATAAAGTAAAAAAAATAAAATAAAAAATTAAGAAAATAATAATAATTTGAATGGAAATAGGGGAGGGGCAACACAATGGCTTTTCTAATGAAGCTGGCAGCAACTTTGAAGTCCAGAGCTGTAGCCGTGACTTCAGAATGGCCCACTAGGGAAAAAAAAAAATCCCATGGAAAAATAAACATTTTGGCAAGGATCTAGACATCAGTTGGAGCTTATCCAGCATTAAACAGAAACACATGCATTGTTCAAGGCATTTGCAGAAACAAAACCACTCTGCATTCTTTATTAATTTTTTAAGTTCCATCTTCTATTTATGCTATGTCATGCTAAGAGAGGCCATGAAATTGGAAGCAAAGGCAAATTCTATCAACTAAAGCTGAAGTCCTCCTACTTTCCTATCCCCAGAGACTTAATGCTTAACTGCAGATGTATTCTCCCAACCTGCCCTACTTTACCCCTCCATGGATACTATAAATGGTTTTACTCAAGTATTAATTGTAAGTGTCAATAAAAAGGAAGTTGGACACACACCCCTTCCTTTAAGGATCATGCGGTGAGTTAACCTTTTTGTGTGTGTTTGTTTTGTTTATATTCCACCTTTTCTGAGCTGTACCTGCTGGTGTTGGAAGTTTCCAATTATGGAAATGGGGTGCCTATTTCCTCCTCTAAGCCAGAAGTTTGAAAAATTACCCGCATACAACAAAACCAAGAGAAGGTCCATGCTTTTTTTGACCATACAATCCACAAATTTGAAGGACTGTGATATATGCATTTAATTTTTTGTAGTAAAAGTAAAACCAGATGATCAAGAGACCATCAACCCAGTGGGATAAGCCAGCACCAAATCAAAGCAAATCCCCCTGACACTAGAATATATTTGGTTTTTCTGTAAGAATGGTACAATTGATTAATTAACTTAGATTTTCACTTATCAACTATTATAATGGTATCAATTCAGTGCCTTTCTTGCTTTATTAAAAACACTGCTATGGAGTATTTGCAGAGTATATGTACCATGAAGCTCTGACAATATTTTGGTCAAATTTATTTAAGGGTAATTTACCTTCTAATCAGTGTAAAATAATCCTCTGAGTAAGGCAGTTTTACATGTTAAATTTCACATTACCTGTTTCTAAAATTTACAGACAGTAAAATAGAAGAACATCTGTATTTAATATCTCTTTAAAATCACAGTTGTAAATGCTGTTTCCAAGTCCACTACTTGAGGGATGAGAGACACAGAATGATTAGAAAAATGACTCTAGATCCAAATAGCAATTCCATGGCTTAGGCCCCCCAGCTGACTTCCTGGAAGGAATGCAAACTCCTATCCTTCTTGGAGGAACTTTTCTCTCAGACAAAAGTAGAACTAAGAAGTAAGGGGTGGGGAGGCCATCAATATTTGCACACTAAGAACCCCTTGGGTTGCTTAGAACAGGTCTGTGTTGCTCCTCCACCGCTTGGTCATTTGTATTGCTGTTGCTGGTATCCTATTTTGGATACCATTTCCTACAGAGAGTTTGCTCTGTCTATAATGAAGGGCTGTGGGCTGAAACACTTCTGTCTTGCCGCCAGAGCTTAGACTCCATCCTTTTCCCCATCCTCAGTTGATGCAGGGAGTGGGCTCCTTCACATAGAACCTGGAGGACCACATCTCACCAACCACCCTTCCTCAGAAAAGTTAATATATCCTTTCTCCCATTGTGTATCGAATCCCCCTCACTTAGACTTCAGATTACATTTCTCATCTGTCCACTCTATTTTCAGGAACCTCATTCCAATTGATTGATCAATTATCAACACCATTGGTCAGATGGGAAGTTCATGAAAGCTTCACACAAAATTAAGAAAATCATTAAAATACTGGATCAGTCAGACTGCGTTACCAAAGCAGGGTATTCTGGGGCAAATGAAGTTTTCCATGATGCATGCTCATGGAGAGAGATTTTAGGGAAACAATTTTCAGACTCTTAACATTCATATGTTTTCTTTTCTAAATTTTTCTCTCTGAGAAAGCATTTGTATTTGAAGTCTCAAATACTGATCTTCTTCCCACCTCCCATTTCAGAATTGCCCTGGCCCTCTTTGATAAAGAAAGGCATGCCATTCACTATCTGGAATCTTATTGTGTGATGCCAAATTTCTGGGTGTACAGATTTCTGGGATGCCAAAGAGACCATTTGAAATGCTCCTGTCGCTTAAGCCTTCTTTGATCATGGCATCATGAGCTTATAGTAAGTCATCATGTCTTTCTGTGTTTTATTTATTTCTTTTAAATGGATTGCAAGAAGAGTTTCATGTTGTAACTTGCTTAATTTATATATATTGTGAAACAGAATAGCAGGACTGGACAATATTGATTCAACAATCTTCTTTGGATGTGCACTTGCATGTGAACACTTACTCCAAATGAAAATGGTTTTGGAACTTTCCCCATTGTTCAGTGCTTAAGGATCCCTGCTCCTAATGCAGGGAGCATGGGGCTAAATCCCTGCTCATGGATCTAGATCCCACAGGCCACAACAGAGGTGGAAGATCGAGATGTGCTACAACTAAGAAACAAATGAATAAAAATACTAAAAAAAGAAATGTTGGGATCTTTGCCACATAGTGGCTTTAAGTATGAATCTTGGAGTCCTGTAGCGCTTGTACATACTCCCACTCCACCACTCACTAGCTCTGAATCTTTAGGCCAGCCTTAATTTACTTCTTTTCATAATGCCATTAAAACTAGAGTCCACTTCATGGAGTTGCATAAGAATTAATGAAGATATGCAAGAAAAACATTTCAGAGAAAGACCAGAAGAAGATAAATGCTTGACCAATGTTTGTCCCTTCACATTTTCTTATTGTGGGGTTACAACAGGGGAGTCTCCTCAGGCAAATCCAGCTACCCAGCTGTGTAGTAAAGGGCTGAGCCTCATCCAAAGGGAAGTCTGGACTTTGCCCTTGTTTCCTGGGAGCTCCTCTCTAAATCCTTAGGCTGTTTCCTCTGGGAAAGGGTGACTAAAGGTGTCAAAGGTTGACACTGAGAGAAGTGCTATTGTTTATGTGAGGGTCTTGGGACAGCCTGATATGGATGCAAACAATGAGATTTAGAGTAAAAACTTTGGGCCACATGAACAATGTGATTTAGGATGGGGGTTTGGTCACGCAGTAGCAGCTGCACCTCTAGAGAGGTCTGAGCCTGAGATCGCCTGTATGGAGCATCGATCATGCCTATGATATGGAGCCCCAGTAAAAGCGCTGGACACGGAGCCTGGAATGAGCTCCCATGTCTGCAAGTGCTCACGGCCGGCACATCGGTGCTGGGAATATAAAGCTGCCTATGACACCCTGGGAAGAGGAAAAGCTCCATGCTTCACACTTTCTTTGACTCTGGCCTATATGCCTTTTTCCTGGGCAGTCTCATTTGTATCTTTCAAAATGCTGCAATCCCCTGGGTATATACCAGGAGAAAACTATAATTTGAAATGATACATGCATCTCAGTGTTCATTGCTTCATCAGGGCTTCCCAGGTGGCTTTAGATGGTAAAGAATCTGCCTACAATGTGGAAGACCAGGGTTTGATCCTTGGGTTGGGAAGATCCCCTGGAAAAAGGGATGGCAACCCTCTCCAATATTCTTGCCTATTCTTGTCCATGGAGACAATTCCCATTGACAGAGGAACCAGGCAGGCTACAATACTTGGGGTCACAAATAAGTGGACACAACTGAGCAACTAAGCACAGCAGTGTTCACTGCAGCACTGTTTACAGTAGCCAGAACACAGAAGCAACCTATATGTCCATCAACAGAGAAACAGAAAGAAGATGTGGTGCAGATATACAAGTAATGTTACTCGGCCATAAGAAGGAGCAAAATAATGCTATCAGAAGCAATATGGATGGACCTGGGTATTGTCATGCCAAGTGAAGGTAAGTCAGAGAAAGACAAATACATATGATAACACTTACATGTGAAATATTAAAAGATTGTACAAATGAACTTATTTACAAACAGAAAGAGAGTCAAGATGTACAACATAATCTTATGGTTCGATGGGGAAGAGAGGAGGGATAAATTGTGATATCGGGATGGATGTGTACACAGTACTATATATAAGATAGATAACTAATAAGGACCTATTGTATAGCACCTAAAACTACCAAATGCTGCATGGGAAAGAATCTAAACAAGAGTGCATATATGTATATGTGTAACGTGTTCACTGTTCAAGAAGAACTGACATTTATAGCATTGTAAATCAATTGTACTGGACTAAAAATTAAAAAAAAAAGAATTAAAAATAAATCAAAGATCTTCAATAAAACATAACCATGTATATAACAGCTTTCAGTGAGTTCTTGGAGTCTTAGCTGATTGTGGAACCCAAGAATGGTCTTGGAAATTCCCGAAACTTGTAACTGCTATCTGAAGTAAATAAAGTCCTGAGGACCTTCCACTATAAAATTTGTATCTCTCAAAGGCTCTTTTCTTCTTTTGTCTACTAACTCAGTAATTAACTCATATTTCAAATAGCAACATATATGGGGAAGGGTGGGATTACTCAATGACTGATAACCAAGAAAGACCCTGGAGACACTCATATATTGTTGTGAAATCCATCAAGGAGTTTGCCATCTCAGACCCTCCACCTGGGGCTGCTGGTCCTTATTCAGCTTCCTTAGTCCTTGGCATCCTATCAGCACCACAGAGCATTCAATATGGATGAGGCATTGGGTTAGCTTAGACAAGAGAGTCTCCTCGATGGGTGTCATGGTCTAAATGCTTGTGTTCTCCAAAAATTCATATGTTGAAAATCTAATCCCCAAAGTGATGATTTTAGATGATGGGACCATTTGAAAATAATTAGGTAATGAGATCAGAACCCACATGCGGGCAGAGCCCACATGAATGGGATTAGGGTTCTTGTGAAAGAGGCCTGAAATACTTCCTCATTCCTTCTATATAGGGATATGACCTGGAAGAGGCCCTCACTCACTCAACCATGCTGGCATCCTGATCTTGGACTTCTAGCTTCCAGAACTGTGATAAACAATGTGGTTTATAAACCACCCAGCCTCTGGCGTTTTGTAATAGTAGTCTGCATGCATTAAAACACTGGATATGGTTAAGTGGGGGAAAAAAAAATTTGTCAATCTTGTTTTCCCTTCCTAGGTCATGAGTGTGGAACAGGTAGCATAGCTATTCAATTCCAGTGGCACGTGGTAACATACTCCATAGAATTGTACATTTCTTTCAAATTGTAGTTCTTTGACATGCTCACCTAGGAAGATATTTTCTTAGATGTAATTAACCTTTAAACCAATAGATGGTGGATTTTATGGGATCAGTTGAGGGTGTTAAGAGCAAAGACAGAGGTTTCCCAAAATAAAAGCAATTCAGCCTGAAGACGGCACCATTACTGGTACTCCAATCTCCAGCCTGTCAGCCTAAAGATGAAGCAACTGGACCCTAAGGCCTGTCACTGGGCTCTCATCAGAATCCTAACGTAACTGCTCTTTGACTTAGAAAACTTATCTTCGCTTCTCTAGGCCTTGGTTTTCTCAACTAAACAAGGAAATTAGAGTAGAAAAATCCTTCCTATTTCCAAAGAATATGCAAATCTCTGTATAAAACACGATCCCAAACTGAGGTTTTATTCTATTTCCTGAAAAGAAAATTATCGATTGATTGTGCAGCTTCTGTGTTTGGATCTCTTTTACTTCTCATTATCTGCTCTATCTCACAGTGTATTTCTCTAGCTTAGCTTTAAGAAAAATTCCTTGATAGAAATAATTACTTGATTGTTATGCAATACTACTTTTATCTTTGGTCTTTCATTGAAAAGCAGGAGTTGTAGTTAAGCATACTAGTGAGAGAAACTGTTTCTAAATGTCAGTATGTCACCTTCAGGAATTTTGCTATACATTGTTGCTCAGTAGTGTTCAATGCTTTATGACTCCATGGTCTGACGACCCCATGTAATGTAGCCCACCATGATCCTCTGTCTATAGGGGATTTCTAGGCAAGAATACTAGAGTGGTTTGACATGCCCTCTTCCAGTGATCTTCCTGAACAGGGATGGAATCCAGGTCTCCTGTACTACATGCAGACTCTTTACTGTCTGAGCCCACAGCTCCTAATAAAATGAGTCTTGACGTATACAGAAGATGCGTGATTGTCTACATTTGTTTCCTGCAACAGTTTTTATTTTTCCAGTTAACATATCAGTCCTGTTTCTATTCATTTGAAAGCTCTCTAGAATGTAAGTTCTTTCTGAAAGAAAAAGAAATAAATAACAAAAGGAAGTTTTATCTGGAAGAGCAGTTAAGATTTTGTCCAGTTGTCAGTTTATCCAAAATACCAGAGGCTGAGTATTTGCTTTTAATTGTAATATTTACCTCAGAAGGAACAAATAAGCTGGTCTGTGAAAAATACCAGTTTCTGCCATGGTTGATACTCAGTGAGTAGGAAGTTCAGGGTAGTTGGTGCAGCCTTTGTAAACCCAAGGGAACTGAATTAAAGCAGTGAGAATTGGTATTGTTCAGATAATTAACTATAAGACAGAATATGGTCAGTTTAGTTCAGTTCCTCAGTCGTGTCCGACTCTTTGCAACCTCATGAATTGCAGCACGCCAGGCCTCCCTGTCCATCACCATCTCCCGGAGTTTACTCAGACTCGCATCCATCGAGTTAGTGATGCCATCCAGCCATCTCATCTTATGTCGTCCCTTTCTCTTCCTTCCCCCAATCCCTCCCAGCATC
>SJYV01017767.1:928183-972954 GCA_006410875.1 Neotragus pygmaeus
TCCCCATCTATTTCCCATGAAGTGATGGGACCGGATGCCATGATCTTTGTTTTCTGAATTTTGATCTTTAAGCCAACTTTTTCACTCTCCTCTTTCACTTTCATCAAGAAGCTTTTTAGTTCCTCTTCACTTTCTGCCATAAGGATGGTGTCATCTTCATTTCTGAGGTTATTTATATTTCTCCCGGCAATCTGATTCCAGCCTGTGCTTCTTCCAGGATGTGGTCAGTGAGATAAAAATGGTGAGAATGAAATTAGGAAGCCACAAGGAGGAATATGGTACTTTCATCTAGGATAAGTGGGTAACAGTTCATCAAGGTGGTGAATTTCTTTTGTTCCTTTGAAGAGAGAGTAGGTGTTTGTGTACAATGTAAGAATATTTGATTCTTAGACTCTCCTTAAAGTATTTTCATCTGTCATGATCAGAGAGTACAGCTAAGAAACTGAACTCTTGAAGTTGAGAATCCTTTGGTAAAAAGTAGACTCAAGTGGCAAGTTCAGAGCACTGTCTCTAGTTCTGTCCTATTCAGCCTTTTAGTCAGTGACTCAATTATCACATTATCTTAGGACATGAACTGCAAGGGCTAGTGTATGTGGAATAAAAGACCAAACATCCAGTGGTTTCTATTAATAAGGTAACAATTAAAAGCAAATCTATCCACAGTTCTGTAAAAGTGAAAGTCGCTCAGTCGTGTCCTAATCGTTGTGACCCCATGGACTATACAATCCATGGAATTTTCCAGGCCAGAATACTTCTCCAGGGAATCTTCCCAACCCAGGGATCAAACCCAGGCCTCCCACATTGCAGGCAGATGTTTTACTAGCTGAGCCACAAGGGAAGACCCCACAGTTCTAGTTCTGTGCTGCTGTTGCTGCTGCTAAGTCGCTTCAGTTGTGTCTGACCCTGTACGACCCCATAGATAGCAGCCCACCAGGCTGCCCAATTCCCAGGATTCTCTAGGCAAGAATACTGGAGTGGGTTGCCATTTCCTTCTCCAATACATGAAAGTGAAATGTCAAAGTGAAGTCACTCAGTTCTGTCTGACTCTTAGTGACCCCATGGACTGCCGCCGCCTAGGATCCTCCGTCCTTGGGATTTTCCCGGCAAGAGTACTGGAGTGGGTTGCCATTGCCTTTTCCATCTAGTTCTGTAATTATGTCCAAATAATCAGGGTATGAGGGTTTGGGTGAGGAGAAAAGACCACAATGATTTTAATTCACTGTATGCTATGAGCATCAAAAATTCATTGAAATTTTATTCTGCAAGAATAAGTGTTTCATTGAACAAACAACTAACGGAGGCCTGCTGGCTGCAAAGAAAGGACAGCAGTGAAGAGCACACATGTGGACTTTGTGAATTAGGACTTAAATTTTAATAGAAAAACAGAAATGAGGTGAATTTCAAAGTTAAATGTTGCGCCACAATTGGGATATCTGTTGAGAGGGAGAAGCACAGAATGCCATATGTCCACATAACAAGGAGACCTGAGCTGTGTCAGAGTCAGGAGATGGTGTTTGGAGGAAGTGGTTTGTACCGAGATCTGAAAGATGTCGGAAGTCATGAAGTAAAAGAGAGAGGGTCTTCCAGACAGAAGAAATGGGATTGATAAAGAGTTAACCATATGTGAGAATATAGAGTGAGAAGAACAGACATGCCAGGATTGAGCCTTCAAGGAATTTAATTTACTTGGTAAAACTTATGTAAACTGAACAGTGAATACAAGGTCTAATATGATCAGTTCTGTTAAAGAGATAAGAATCAGGTGTTACAGAGCATAGGAGATATTTCCGTTTGCCGAGTAATTTGGTAAAGATTCACTTAAACCTTGGAAAACTCATTTCTATTACTACCTTTGCATCGAGTTTTATAAGTTAAGATAAGTGACTTAATCATTCTGAGTTTACTTATATATCCTTAATATGGGAAGATTGTCTAGATAATTTCCAAGGTTTCTTCCTTTTCTGAATATACAGTGAATCCCACTGGTTATTATCAGGAATTTAAAAAACACTTTTACATGCAAAGAGTAATGGCTGAAATATCTACAAAATTATATAAAATGCATTGAAATTCTTGCTTTTTTTCAGTTTCTGAAAAATATGATTTCCAGATAAAATGGCAAGATATTTAAAGTATACATAACAATTTAAATAAGTATACATTATTAGTGGATTCTCTCATTGATATAACTAACATATCTATTAATATCACCACACATATTTACTTTTCAAGATCTTTTTGGTGAGGACCTTTTAGTTTTACTCTGTTACATGTGTGCTAATGACTTCAATCATGTCCAACTCTTTGTGACCCCATGGACTATATAGAGTGCCAGGCTCCTCTGTCCATGGGGATTCTCCAGGAAAGAGTACCAGTTGCCATGCTCTCCTCGAGGAGATCTTCCTGACCCAGGGATTCAACCCATGTCTCTTATGCATCCTGCACTGGCAGGATGTGGTCTTTACCACTAACACCACCTGGGAAGCCCTAGAAATGTCAGTAACACATTACAAACCATAGTCACCATGTTACACATTAGATCCTCATACCTTATTCATCTTACAGCTTAAAGTTTGTGCACTTTGACCAAATTCATTCTTAAATCATTGATTTCTCAGCACTTATTTTTACATGACCTGTGACATTTTCTTGTATTTATGATTTTGGAGTCAGAAAAAGAGATGTCCCCCTCCTGTTATAAGCAGTTTAGCATTAGATCTTTGAGGGACGACCATCTTTATCTAGCAGCTCCATAACCATGCCTATCATTGTCAGAAATCAAGATGATTTACACAGGTAAGGAAATGAAGAAAACTGGCTTCCCTGGTGGCTCAGATGGTAGAGAATTGGCCTGCAATGTGGGAGACCTGGGCTGCACCTCTGAGTCAGGGAAGATCCATGCAGAAGGGAATGCTTATCCACTCTAGTATTCTTGTCTGAAGAATCCTTTGGACACAGAAGCCTGGTAGGCTAAAGTCCAAGGGGATCACAAATAGACATGCCTGAGTGACTAATACACAATGAACTTTAAGGATTTGGAAGTTGTATCAGAGCTAAGGACAGCTTAAAAGGAATAGCAAAACTCTTTGAGACAGGCAAGAATAGGGATACATGAACACTTTCAGGCCCACAGGACAAAGGAAGAGAATGGATATTGCAGTCTCTAAAGAGTCTTGTACATAGCTGCAGCTAAAAGCAAGGGCCTCTGAACAGAGCTCTGGGCTTCAGTGGAGAAACCTGGCCACTTCGCAGCTGGAAAGGAGTCAGGAAAGAATCAACCCACTGATCTCTTTCTCCACTGACTCACCAGTCTCTTTTGTCCACCACAGGCCAAACTCAAGTAAAAGTCAGAGTCCAGGAGAGCTAGAGGGATAAAGTTTGGTCTTCTCAGCCTCCAAAGGTTAATAATATAATAGAAAATGATGAACAGGGTTCCCAAGGGGCATATGCTGAAGCATATGCTTCAGTCGTGTCTGCCTCTGTGTGACCCCATAGACGGCAGCCCACCAGGCTCCACCGTCCCTAGGGTTCTCCAGGCAAGAACACTGGAGTGGGTTGCCATTTCCTTCTCCAATTTGTAAGTGAAAAGTGAAAGCGAAGTCGCTCAGTCATGTCAGGCTCTTCACAACCCCATGGACCACAGCCTACCAGGCTCCTCCATCCATGGAATTCTCCAGGCAAGAGTACTGGAGTGGGTTGCCATTGCCTTCTCCTCAAGGGGCATATAAAGAATATCAAACATACCCACCATTCCTATGTAGTAGATATGTTTTCTTTATCAAAGGAATCTCGTTATAGTTATTTGTGCTAGACATTTAGAATGACTGGGTATGATTAACTTTAATGGAAGAAGTCAGTTTCTGATTTGACCTAGACTTGAGCATTTGTCACTGTTTCTGGTATGATAATATTATTACTGGGACCCTAATTGACTGTATCCTTGATTCACTTAAACCCTTTGGAGAAATAGGTAATGTGACCAGACTTAGGAAGTGACCAGAAACTATCAAGAGATGTTTTTATACATTGTTGAATTCACTTGGTTGATTTGTATGTGTGAGAGTGAAAACTTTTAATTCCACATTTATGAGACATTAGTCTGAAACTTTGCTTTTTTGAATTGCCTTTGTCTGATTTTGATATAGAGCAATACTGGCCCCGTCGAATTAGTTGGGAATGGTTTCCTACTCTTTCATTTTCTTGAAGAAGTTATGTCAAATTGATCTTAATTTTTAAAATATTTGTTAGAATTCTCTGATCAAACTATCTTGGATTGATGATTTCTTTTTCAGAAGTTTTATGTCACAGTTTCAATCTCATTAAAGTTTATAGGAGTACTCAGATGATGTATCTATTTTTGCTTCAAGCATTTTGAGGTTACATTGTTTGATGCATACATATTTAGGATTATTATGTATTCCTGCTGGATTGACTCTTTTTTCCTTTTATAATGTACTTGTATTCCTTTGTCTTTGGAAAGTTTCTTTGCTCTAAAGTCTGCTTTAATATTAACGCATGTTTTTATCCTTTTATTGTCCAAATATCCAGGCCTTTATTGAATTTATTGGGCTTTCCTGGTAGCTCAGACAGTAAGGAATCCACCTGCATTGCAAAGACCTGGGTTTAGTCCCTGGGTTGGGGAGATCCACTGGAGGAGATGGGAATCCGTATTCTTGCCTGGAGAATGCCATGGACAGAGGAACCTGGTGGGCTACAGTCCATGGGGTCACAAAGAGTCAGGCACAGCTTAGCAACTTAACCACCAGCTGGTTGGTGTTCCTTCACATTTGTTCCTTGGGAGGAACAGCCCTACTCAGGCTGCCTTCTGATGCTAGGTTGGAGGTCAGGAGGCCTGGCTTGTCCTCTCTTAGGTGCTGCTGTGTTGCTCTTCCATTCTTCAGGTCCTAAACTAGTTCACCTTCTTCTTGCCAACTATAAAAGGTCTCCTTTAGTGGTCACTTGTTTTTTCCAGAACAAACAGGAGTGGGCACAACAAGATCAAGGCCATCTTGTCTGAATCAGAATCCCAAGGTGTGTTTTATAACCTAGGGAAGAGATTTCATGGAGGGAAGTTGAGGAGGAAAGTGGAAAAGAGTCCACAGTAGGCTGGAGATGAAAGTCATGCAGTCCTTTTCTTTAGAAGTCATCAGAAGCTGAGAAAGTATTTTTTCTAGATGATATGTATATTCAGCTCTGAGTGAGTACACTTTCTATTTCAGAAAACTGTAAGTCTTCCTCATTTTTTCATTAATTTTCTTTACAAATGCATATATATCATGATATCCATATGACATTTTATTTATTCTTTTAGGCCATTGCTCTGCTTTTATTATGACTTGAGATTTAAACCCTTGAAAAAAAGAAATCTATTGTAGAGTCTGGATTTTGTAACAATAAATGAATTGATGGAATAACAAAAGAACTAAAGATTACTTAATTGAGCTCACAAAATTTTATATATGCATATGAAGAGACTTATTCACATATAATTGTATTCTTGGCCCCTTGTGGTATTCTGAGAACTTTGATTGAAGGTATATGTAAAAGAAATTACGTTATTATGATAGTTAAATAACTGGTGTAATTATGTGTGTACATTCAGAATGCATTAGTCCAGTGGCCATAAAAATGAGTGTCCTCATCCCCTGGGGAAGAAAATGTTACCATTTCCATTTCTATTTATTATTATCTCACTGACATTTACTTTATATTGTGTATATATATTTTAAGTGTCATAATGTATAAGGATAGCAATGTATATATAATATTTTTGCATAATATGATTAGGTGACTGACAGTGTATTGTGAAATGGAAAATAATTTGGAGATTAATTCTTCAGGAAACAGAAAATTATAAAAATTTGCTGCATAAAAGGTTACTTAATTTGAGGGAGTTTACCAATCATTTTTTATGAAACCAGTTCAACTGAAGATGTAGAATGTTCAGAACATCTATGTTTGCATGAGTTTGCATAGAGCCTCAGAGATGGAAATATTTTTAAACTTGGGTAGAAGACCAAGAGACCTGCCTGGACAGGGGAAAACTTGAATGCAATAAGGCATGTTTGCTCCCCTCAGTGTGGTCTAAGTTGTTTTTCTTTAAATCACCTCCCTTTCTTCACCTTTACTCCCTAAACCCCATCCCCTACTTTACTATTTCTTTCCCATAGTACACATCACCTGTTAACATACCATATAATGTACTTGGATTCATGTTTATTGCATTCTATCTGTTTTCTACTAGCTGCAATATCAGTTCCATGAGGACAAGTGTCTGCCTGCTTTTTTTAATAGATGTAAACTAAGCACCTATAAGAGTTTCTGAGTCAAGGAGGAATTAAGTCATTGATCAGCTGGTTAAATGACCAATAGAAGAGTACTGGGCAGGCCTACAGGTTTCAAAATTTTGTGGTTTTAATTAGCTATGATAAATAAGCTATTCTGCAGTTAATATTACAGGTTAAGACATATTTCTGTTTCTTTTATCAGCATAAACATAAACTACATTTGAAGATAAGCTTTTAGACCCAACATGATAACTAAAAGGCACATTTGAAAAAATATGTATTCTAGTTGATTTGTTTTCTTTATCCAAAATATAATTTTATTTCTTTTCAAGAATGGTTCCTTACCTAGGTTCGTCTACTTATATGTTTATATATATAAATAAAATTCCATATAGTCAAAGCTATGGTTTTTCCAGCAGTCAGTATGGATGTGAGAGCTGGACCATAAGGAAACAGCACTGAGGAACTGATGCTTTTGAACTGTGATGTTGGAGGAGACTCATGAGAGTCCCTTGCACTGAAAGGAGATCAAACCAGTCAATACTAAAGGAAATCTGCCCTGAATATTGAAAGGACTGATATTGAAGCTCCAATACTTTGGCCACCTGATGCAAAGAACTGACTTTTGGAAAAGACCCTGATGCTGGGAAAGATTGAAGGCAGGAGGAGAAGGAGATAGCAGAGGATGAGGCGGTTGGATGGCATCACCGACTGGATGACATGAGTTTGAGCAAGCTCCAGGAGATGGTGGAGGACATGGGAGACTGAAGTGCTGTAGTCCATGGGGTCTCAAACTGGATATGACTGAGTGACTGAACTTAACTGAAGTTAAGTTAAGCATATGTGTTATGTATATAACATAATGATTATATGATCATTATACATAGGTCACATTGACAAATATGCTATTTCAGTTTCAGTATCTATCATTATACATAGATAATAATGACATATAATGTTAGTTTGGTTTCAGGTGTACAACATAATTATTTGATATATATTGCAAAATGATCACCGCAGTGTCTGGTGAACATCCATCACTAGAAGTTATGATTTTATTCTTGCAATGAGAACTTTTATAATCTCTTAGCAGCGTTCAAATAGGCAATAAGTATATTCCGGTTTTGATTTAGTGCAGTTAAACGAGACAAGTGGCTTTGAGTCTTAGAATCAAAGAATCATGTTGAAACAGTTGAGTTGAATCAAACTTCTCAGTGCCAACTCATACAGGGCTTTTTTGAAAAATCCATCCCTGACTAGGCCCATCTGGCTCCCATCACACATGGTATGGTGTACAGGCAGAGACCGGTGTTTAAGCCTTGTGTTGTCTTTTCCACTTGTCTATGCATTTTTTTCTCGACATTTTTCAGTGCCTCATCCATCTCCTGTCTTCACCATTCACACACGTTATAATTACAGCAGAAGATGTCTAAGTAGATAGACTCGCAATTGCTGCCCACTGGCCATTTTGAAAAGAGGCTGGGAAGGAGTCCTTCCAGTATTAGTGTTTTACTTTCAGGGGATTAGTAAGCTTTTCATTTTGAAGAGTCCATCAATACAAATATATCACAGGAGTGAACACTGTCTAATTATTTATTTGATTAGTGATTAGCTGATCATCTGCTGAGAGTAAGACAATGAAGAGTTAGTAAACAAGGGAGGATTCAGGCAAAAGAATTAAAACTCTTGGAGAAAGTGGATACATGATCAAGAAGACAATTACCTCTATTTTGTTTAGGTTTTAGGATTTGTTTAGGCTGCCTCTGTAAAGGAATGAGTTGTTTCCAATTTATTTCCATTCATCCTCTATGTTTAGCAATGTATGTCTTATTTAAGTGCTGAGAGTAACTAGTGACTTACTGCTTGCTATCACTGGGTAGTTGTGCTTTGGATCTGGTATTGCACAGGGTCTAGCAGAGGCTCTGTAGAACACTTATTTCCATCATTTGCTGGAGAGCCTTAACATTTTTTGATGATTTCTGGTACTAAGATGATGAAATACAGGAAAATAGAGCTCAGATGCTTTTGAATAAAACCGTAATTTATCTCCTCCCTTCTCTTTGACTTTTCAGTCATTTATTGACTCAACTAGTCCCACACTGTTGGATGCCTTTTTTGACTGTTATGTCTGCCTCATTCCTTGCATGTGGTCAAGGTCTATTTCATTTTCTGTACCTCTCACATCGTTTGCTTCTTTTCACTTGGCAGAGCCCTCTTTGATTTTTAGTGTCATATTTCCAGCTCTTTCTGGTCTCTTTCTCTTTCTCTACCAGCCCCAACAGCCACAACTCCACAATCCACATTAAAGTTTCTCTTTTCTAATTCTGGACATACCGTTCTCTTGGACTAAATGTTTTCGGTTTCCTGTTGCTTTGTAGAATAAAGACAAACTCTCCAAATTGACATAAATGTTCTCCTTAATGCATAAAAATCCATACAAGTATTTCTCCATTCTAACCGTACAATAATATATATATAGTATATCATGAGAGCATAATCATGAGAGCATAATCATGAGAGATACATCATTAGTAAAAAAAAATGAACCTTTCTCATGTTTTTGTCAGACCTGATTATTCACTGATACCTTATAATGCTATATGTATTAGTATCAAAGTTGCCTTGATCTAGGATGTTGGAGATCCTTACTTCATAAGACAATCCTAAATAAACTGACAGATATACTGTTTTCCTATTTTTTCACAACAATATCCCATCAAGCTTTCAAAACTCCATCCTAAAGCCATCCCGTTACGTCACTCCTATGATACACTCAGATGGTCCTAGCATTACTCCAATCCACTGTAGTACTGTGTTGGCATCACATCTTCCTCTTCTTCACTCTACCATGCCATATAGTAGTTTGTGTGTTTCCATCATCCTCTCCTTCTCCACAACTTGAGGGCCTACTTCTGGAAAATAGAGATTTTTTTAAACCTCAGTTTAACTCCTCATTGTATCCATGACATATGATTTACTAATCTATAAGGTCAGTGAACTTCAAAGGTTCTTCATATGCTTGTTTCCATTCAGTAACCACTACTACTATTCTTGATATAGCAGGGCCATTTCTTCAAATGTAATCTTACATGGAAATCTATAAAAAGGGAAAAATCGACACTTTCTGGATGGCAAGGAAGTGGATGTTAAATCCTGACCAAATGTCCCCTCTTTGGCTGTTCTTGACTGACCCTATAGAATATCTGATTCTGTTCAATATTGTCTGAAATCTACAGTATTCACTTTATATGTCACAGTCAAGCAAGGAGAGTGCTTTCAAAGTCACCACCTTTGTTGTTGATCTAAAGTCCTAAATTTATGCTTGAAATAAATTTTATAAGAGACAAATACATGAAGATGTGTGTGGTCTATTGGTGAATGTATGTTTCCTCCAATTGCATTGTCCCCCTTATTGCCAAATTTCCCCTCTAATAAATACCATCCTCTCTGCTGGAAATATCTAGACATTGAAGGAAAAATATTTAAGCAAGTAACACAATAGAATTAGATGTTTTTGGCAGTAAATGACTTAGAAAGTGCTTACAGGTTGTTTTCATGGTCTTTTGCCTTTTGAAAGAAGAAAGTGAAAATACAAGAAAACTGACACTTTACATGCATGAAGAAGCCAAAGGAGGGGTCGATAGATTGCTTTGAGGCAGAGTATTCTGTCATATTCTGAAAGGTTTGGGTCATCCCAGGTAGAGGCAGGGGCAGGACTCAGGCAAGAATAACCCTGTCTATGAGGGAAGAGGTTGGTTTTGCTGGACAGTGTTCCTGTATGTAGGTGAAAGGTGTCTTTGCCTAAAAGAAGATAATTTGGCTGGATTCTGCCCTGAAGAGTTGCCAAGCTTTGTTCATCTGTAGAACAATGACCTTTAATAACAACATAAGAATATTCCTAATATAAAGGAAAATTTCAGAAAAAAGAGAAGAAAAAATGGAAATAAAAGGGAATATGAGATATTCACTCCTAGGATATTAAAAAAAGCATATATATTTGGGCCCTTAAAAATAAAGTGTTCTAACAGCATTTCATCCTTCACTACCCAATCCTTGACTCACTTTCCCTTTGCTACTTTTCCTTCCTTCTTTAAGAGGAATTACTGCTAAAGCCCTAAAGATGCTGCAACACCAGCCCAGCATCACTAACTTCTTAGTAGAGCCAGTCAAGAGACTGGCCCTCATCCCAGGTTGTTTGGAGGCTGTTGAATAAGCTGAGCATCCCTAATCCAGTCACATTGCTCCAGACTCAGTAGACACTCGTTCTATTTGGAGAATTTTATAATTCAGGGACCTAATAGGCCATGTTTGTAAGGTGAAATAATTAATGGCTAGGATAGTTACTCTAAAAGGAAGAGAGAATGGCATCTCACTTCTCAGATAAATGTGTTTTTGAATCCAGCGTTCTGTCTACTCAGTGTCTATGTGACCAGTTGGACAAAGGTCCAGAGGCCCCAGGCGGGGGACAGATGCACACCAGGATTTCTGCCATTCAATTGTTCAGAGTGTTTATGATACATGGGTTTCCTGTGGGTCAGCTAGTAGGCAGCTCACTGTGGGCTACTTAATTTTCTCCAGATGGTGCTTGCAGAGTGAGGGAAACAGAGAGGCTCTGGTGACTACTGCAGGTGGGGAGTTGTGGGTTCCAGAATATTTCCCCCTGATTAAAAAAGAAATATGAAGTTGGGGATCCCCAACCTGTGAATGTCCTGGAAAATCCCCAGGATACCCCACAAGGGAAACACTTGTCAGTCAGGGGCAATTTCAGATCAGTCCATCTAGACCAAGAAAAGGCTACAACAGCACCATGCAAGTCAGTGATGTCAGAACTTTCCCATCTTGTTACCATCTACCCTGTTTCAACATGGCCTGAGGAATGACAATCCAGAGAGGGAGAGAGAAGTATCCTTGCAGAAATGGACACATCTGCACTTCCTGGTCGGTCCCCTGGGCCTCAGCAGGGGAGAGGAAAACACTGAATAAGCTGAATATGAGATGGAGCTGACACTTGACTGACCTGGACTTGTGAAACCCAGAGTGATGGAATGTGTGGAATGGCTGCAAGGTGATGCAGGAGATGAGGATGCAGTGGAGTGTGGGTGACAACAGCCCTTGGAAGAGGAGGAGCCCATTCACGTTTGTATCTGCTACTGTCTCAGCCTTTGTGTCCCACAGAAATTTCATATGATGAAATCCTGAATCCCATGCTTATGGCATCCATAGGTGGAGCTTTTGTGAGGTGATGCGGTTATAAGGATGGAGACTCTTCAATGAGTTGAGTGCTTTTATATATAAGATACACACAGAGCTCCCGAGCCCTCCCTTCGTGTGAGGATACAGTAAGAAGTGTGTGACCAGAAAGGACCCTGCATGACCACACTGTGGAAATCCATTTCCATTGTTTTTAAGTCTGTGATGTTTTGTTATAGCAACCCAGAAGGACCAAGACAGCATCCTAGCAATCCTTAGACAGTTCAGTAAACCTCATGCTATTTATACAAAAGTGCAAAGTATTTATCGTGTCTGGTGTAACACTGTCATAGCTGGCTGACAGTTCGTGGCTGGCTTTCATAATGAATCTTGAGAATTCCGTCTTCTTGGTAGCACGACCAGAATCATAACAATTGTCTAGTTCTTTGATTCTAATAATCTGACCCAGAATAACTGGCTGTGATTCTTAAGTAATCTCTTAATGGTCTTCTTTGTAATGCCAATTTCTTCTATCTGTGACTAATTTTAATAGGAGCTTCATTCTCTCAATTGTAGGGGTAGATTTTCTTTTGATTTTCTATTAAATGAAAATAAGAAATGTGAACAAATTGCCCTCTTAGATTTTGATATCTCTACAGAGTCTGTGTTTATTTTTTTAAGAAGAGACCCATTTCACAGAGCATACATTAAAAAGCTGTAAATTTCAAGTAAGCTTGCTATGGGATAGATCATTATGACCATCTCAGAGCTGGATGGGATGGATGTGGATTTAGCACATGTTGTAGACCAGTCGGCACGCCAGGAACTTGGTGTAAGTGTCAAGTTTATGTATATCTCTGCGCATGCAGTAGAACAGCCTATAAAATGCAGAATGACGCCTTTCTTCATTGCTCGACAGTAGGGGGCGTCCATACCAGTAAATGCGAGCACTCCTCATCCTCTTCCTGACTGTAGAAATAACCTGAATATCCAAAAGATGATGACTTCTTATGTGTTTTATTAGTATTGGTTTATCTTTGTTCCTTCTAATTATCAAATTAAGATTTTGGGAAGACTTAAAAATATAAAATTATCTAGATATGGATTTGGAGCCAACCTCTAAGAAAACTATCAGGAATCTAAAAAGTAGAAACATAACTCAAGTTTGATTTTAACTTTCTCTTTTCTTCCTTTCCACTCTCATACTTTGATTTGAAGAGAACAGAGAAGGAAGACAAGTGGAACTTCAATAGCAGATGTCCTGGGATACTTTGAAGAAAATGCTGATCTTGGAAATTCTGTTCTTTAGTTCTCTTACTCTCGAAAATATTTCAACCACCTGTGCCCAGAAAGAGCAAGCTTTTGGTGGAATTGTGTGCAATGCAGGGAAGGCTGCACATGTCAAAAATTGCAGTGAAATTCTGATTCCCTTACTATCACTATGAATGGCTAGGCTCCTGCTTTATGTAGTAGCAGTCTAGAATACAGAAGTCATGAATCTTNTTTTGGTGGAATTGTGTGCAATGCAGGGAAGGCTGCACATGTCAAAAATTGCAGTGAAATTCTGATTCCCTTACTATCACTATGAATGGCTAGGCTCCTGCTTTATGTAGTAGCAGTCTAGAATACAGAAGTCATGAATCTTTTTCTTACAAAATGAGATATTTCCAAACTCCTTACGCTTACAGAAGACACCTCTTTCATTCATGAACAAAGCATGAAAGCCCTCTACAGGATACTCACCTGGCTGAACGGCCTCTCTATGATTGTTTGAAGTTCCTTTGCTTTTTTCACATTTTCTCTAGCGTTGGATAGGGTAGTAACTGAGACTTCTTTCATACTCCGCAGTTCCGTGACTAGCTGATACAGAGGTTTTTGCCAGGAGTACAGTAACATGAGTATCCACCTAATAAGGCCTTTATTCTAAGCAACCATAAGAAACAGTCTCATTAAAAAATCATAATTCAGCGGTTTTGGTAACATGTGATCTTTGCTCAGAGCAGCTGACCTAAAAAACTTTTGGTTATTCCTATGTGCATGCAGAGATTTTTGAAGGTAGTAAAAGTTGCAAATGTATAAAACGTAAGCTGTTAGTTCACACTTTGCTGAATTATCAAAAATCTAGGTTATTTTACTAACTAATACTTCTGATAAGTTCTAATTTATAACATGAGATATTTTCCTTTTTCCTCTGAATTCTACCACCACTGAGTTCTTTTGTGTTTGTATATTTGTGTGAGAGAATCTAAGTATTTACGGCAAGTCAGTGTGTGCCTGCAGTGCCTGACCCAGGAAAGAGGGATTACACCTGTGCCCACATCATTGTCACCCAGTGATTCATTTGTATTAATGAATCAGATGAGTCCTTTGTATTGATTTTCGATCAGTAATTTGTTTTATGATATTACAACAAAGAGACAAGGAAGAAGTCATGACATTCCTAAACAGGCTTCTCTCCTCAGCTGATCCCGACACCAGCCCCATGCTGACATCAGAAGAGTCTGTTTTGTTGACATGTCTCCGGGCAGAAAATGGCACAGCATTGTCTTTAGTAACAGCATCAGTGGGATTCACAATGGAGGGTTTCTCCCCTAGATCATTACTACTAGCAGAATTCAGCATGAAAATCCCAGGGGCTGAAGATCTCTAGTTAATATGCTTGATTTCTCTCAGCCATGAACTGTTTTACTGGTAAAGAACAGAGAACTGAATAGGATTAAATATAGTAATGCACATAAAGTGCTGAGAAAAATGTATGGCCATGTAGTGACTCTCAATAAACTTTAAATTTAAGCTTATTGAAAAATCCCTCCTCCTCTTTCTCTTTGACCTTTGTCCTTTACTTGATTGCTCTCATTATTAATGAGCTTAACAGAGGAAAAGAATGCTGGTATCATTAAGAAAGTTGTAGAGAGAGAAGATAGTATTTTAAGGGGGAATGCATGTGAAAATATTTTAAATAATGTTAGGATGAGGATAACACAGGAAATCAGAAAGGAGAGATCATAACGATGAAAATTTGGAGCTGCGATAAATGATTGAGGCTTGATATGTAAACTGTGTTGTCCTCAGAACAGAGGGAATCGTTATGGCCATGAGAAGCAAAGCAATGTTTTATAGGCCATCATGGGGGACACTTACAAATTAAGAATAAAAGGTGACAGAGGAGTCATTGAGAATGACGAATGATGGCGTCAGAGAAGTAGAAACAGAATCAGGAGAGACTTGAAAGGCAGATGCGGAGGCTCTGGTGGTGCAGTATAGGACTCCCACATAGCAGTCACTAGTAACAGGGAGTACTCAAAACTAGGGTGTGTTTCTTACATATTCATGAATTTTGCAATCTTATATTTTACACATGGAAGTTCCCATTCATTTTCTGTTTTCATACAGTATAATAGCTGCAATCCTGTGTCTAATCCATTGGTTGAACTACACTTGTCTGCACGGACCATCTATAGATCTGTTATTTATGTTGCTATTACAGATCTTTAGTCATCCCTTGATTTTGCTCATGCTTCATCAACTGCATAATATAATTTCTCTTCAATTGCTTACAGGCCTCCAACTTTTTCTGCATTTACAGTTACCATTACCTCTAATAATCTGAAGCCTGGTAACCTACATACTGTCTCATTTGATCTGGTAAAAAAAAAAAAAAACCTGGTAAAAGACTCACGTTCATGCGTTGTATGTGCTCTNTGCTTACAGGCCTCCAACTTTTTCTGCATTTACAGTTACCATTACCTCTAATAATCTGAAGCCTGGTAACCTACATACTGTCTCATTTGATCTGGTAAAAAAAAAAAACCTGGTAAAAGACTCACGTTCATGCGTTGTATGTGCTCTCTCTTTTCAGGGATATAGAGGAAATTGGTGTGGCAGTCATCGGAGGCATTGATATAGTATGGTTTGCCCTGGGCATACTGTAAATCCTGAAAGTGATCAGACAATTAGTTAGGGTTGTTGGGCATTCAGTAGATGAACCCATTACCAAAATTATACATGTTGATACATGCATAATTTTTTATTGGGGGGGCATCCCAAAATTTGAAAGTCATTCTTTTCCTACTTTTTCTATACATTGTCTCTATAAAATTGATTTTACATCTAACTTTTCTAAGTTTAACCTTTTCTCTTCTCTGTTATATTATTATATATTGTTTATTTTTTAGTATTTGGACCAAATATAGTGCATATGTACCAATATTTGGTGTTTCCCAGGTGATGGTACTGGTAAAGAACATTCCTGCCAATGCAGGAGATATAAGAAGACTCATGTTTTATTCCTAGGTGGAGAGCATCCTTGCAAGATGGTACAATAGCATACTCCAGTATCCTTGCCTGGCTAATCCTATGGACAGAAGAACCTATTGGGCTACAGTCAGTAGGATTGCAAAGAGTTGGACACAACTGACGTGACTTAGAATGTATGCATGCATCTATATTTAACTATTTAATCTCTTGTTTACTGTGGGTTAAAACCAATATATTCCCTTGCAAGGACTTATATAGTTATGACTTTGACTTATGTCTGAATCCACACATCAAAAACCTTAGTGTTCATTCCAGGTGCAGAATACAATGTTGTTTATGGAGACAAAATGGTGAGGCAGAAATACATGGCATAAAGTTTTAGGAAATACTAAGCAATAGACTGAGAATAATGAGTAGTAAAATCTAGCTAACACATTGATAGAAAAAAGCTAATCTTTAGCAAAAGTTATGAGCATTTAAAGAGATTACTTGGAAGAGTTGGAAAAAAAAAATGGACAGTCAAAAATGGAGGATGAAACAAAAACTACTGAGTAAAGAGAACTACACGAATTTAGTAGAAATCTTTAGCACTGCTTTTTATTAGCTGTCTGCTCCACTGTGTGCTCCTTGATTGACCTAAAAGAATTAACATACAACTTTCAAACACCTTCATCAGAAAGAGAATAATTGTTTCTAATTGTAAACTCCCCTTCTACGGTAGCTCAAAACCTATTCCCTGCAAATCTTAAAACAATAATTTGTAGCATTAAAAAAAAACTACCAGTATTCGTTTTTGTGACTGGGACTCAGCTTTGTTTAACATGTTCTAACCACTGACTTCACTGCAGAGCACTTCTCATTTATTGGCTATTTACTGTGAACCTGGAGAAGAATGCCCAGAGAGACACTGAAGGACCTGAAAATCAGCATGCTTCTTTTTCCCCAGTACCACCTAAAAGTGCTTTGTGTCAGGTAGTAGTGTGGACTGAATGTGTGTTCTTCAACTTCATGTGTTAGAGCCCTAACTGCCAAAGTACTGTGTTTTGAAATGGACTGTAGCCCACCAGACTCCTCTCTCCATAGGATTTCTCAGGTAAGAATACTGGAGTGGCTTGCTGTTCCCTCTTTCAGGGAATCTTCCAGACCCAGGAATAGAATCCAGGTCTCTCACATTGTGGGCATCTGATCCACCAGCAAAGCCCATTAACATTAAATGAGTTCATAGTGTGGAAAACTGATCCAATAAGTTTAGTGTCTTCATGAAGCGAAACAGCACAGCATTTTCTCTTTTCTCTCTCTGTCTCTGTGTCTTTTCCTCTGTCTCTCTTCCTCACCCCTCACCCTGTGTGAAGACGCACAGAGAAGCCAGCCTGGGAAGAAAGAGTTCTTACCTGAACCTCACCTTGCTGGCACCCTGATCTGGAACAACTAGCCCCCAGAACTCTGAGGAAATAAATTTCTGTTGTTTATTCCACTGAGTCTATTATATTATTTTATGGTATTCCTAGCCTACCAATACAAAATCATTTATTTTGGAAAATAAAAAAATGAATGAAAGGAAATTGAAAAAGTTATTGCACTTCTTAGGAATCTTTGAGATTTCATAAAACTGATCCTTTCTTCGATTTCCACATCTTATGAGATGACAGCTTCTTTGACCTAGAGAGTGTATTATTTGAAGTTTGGTTGATGCAGCTTTCTTGTTGAAAGGATGATATAGCCCAGTCACTTACACGAAGGTTCCTTCTGGGAGCTTGGTGGGCTATAATCCATGGGGTCACAAGAGTCAGACACAACTTAGCAACTAAACCACCACCACCACAGTACTTACAAACTCATTGAACATTTTCACAGAGTGGTTATACATGTCATTGGTCAGCTTGGCGGCATGGGTAAACAGGTCCATAAGGGCAGTCCGGCATATTTCATCCCCCTCAGGACAGAGGGACGGGCATAAGTAGCCTTGGCACAAGAGCAGATTTGACATGACCAGCAGCAGGAGCAGGCAGAACCCTGCTTAAATAAAAACATGAGCCATTTTGAGATGATGTAGTCACGTGAGATTATCAAATCCATCCTGTGGAGGGAAGCCTTCTCTTTCTCTGTTGCTCTGAGGAGTTGGTGCTGTAGCAGCTGAGGTGGGGAAGAAGAAGCGCCTTCTGTGTAAATTTACATGGATGATGATATTTGCACAGATAGAGAGTTGAAGAAGTAGGTTATTCCCTGCATTTTTGTATTGTTCCCAGAAGTACTTCTGTGCTCTGCAAACATTTGGAACTTAATTCTGAGCCAGAGTGTTTAGGCCATTCTTTTAAGACAGTTTAATATTGGGATTATGCAGACTCATCAGTGAGGCCCTCTAGGAGTTTGTAATTTTTTCACTCTACATTGACTAATGCTTGCATTTAAGACACTGATGACAAGAAAAATACAGTTGATCTGCATGATTTACCATCACGCTGGGGTAAGAGTAAACATGCGACTGACTGATCGCTACTATTGACTAAAAAGAGAATACTAAGATAAAAAGGATACTGTACTTTGGATCTGGTCACTCACCTTAGGAACACCATGCATGTTTTTGATACTTTCCCATAAGCTTTCAAACATCTTAAAATTTGTGTTTCACAGTAACCCTGTGAGATAGCCTTAATCTTCACTATGACCATCAAGTTATGTCAATGAAGATGCAATGACTTGGAGAGAGCAAGTAATTTCCCCCAGATTCCATTATTAGCAGATGCAGGTGACTGGGCACCAATACACTCATCTGTTCACTTCCTGATGTCACATCACACATGCCAGTGGGCCCTCAGTCTGCATGTGTGTAACCAGGACCACATCAGCAGCTGTGATGACTCTGCTTAAAGAGAAAACTGTTTTGTCTGTGATTGCAAAACAAAGTGACCCCAGAACACTGGTTTATCCACTTCTTCTGTTCTGTCTATAAGACCCTCACTGTCACAGTATCTGACAGTTATCAGTGTGGGGGCCTGGTCTCCTGGCTAGCCTTTCTTCTAGGCACCTTGATAGCTCTTCTACTTTTATGCATCCTTAATCTTCTCATTATGTTTGTTTCTTCTCGAAAATAGCAAATAAATCTCCAAATGGTAATACAAGAATATTACCTGGTCAGCACCCAAGATAACGTTATTGGCTCTGCAAACAAGGCCTACCCTTTCCTGACTTTGACTTTTTAGAGACAAAATTTATCTGTCTGGTCGGGAGTACATCCTGACAACCCATAGTGCTTAGTTTTTGAACCATCTCCAAACATCTCCTCTTTGATAGGAGACCTAGACCTTCATGCTTCCATGATGTATTGTAATATTTCAGAAATTATTCCTGGCCCTACCTTTGGCTAACAGAAGCATAAAATCATAGACTCTTCCTAGCATTATTTTAATATTACTTTTCCTGTGCGTCCTTTGTAAGTAAGCAGAATTTAAGACTGAAGTGAGCGAGAATTGAGTTTGGACAAGAGAACTGATAAAATAGAGATTTTAAGCTCCTGAATGAGATCTGAACATGATTCTTTTTCCAATTTACCAGAAGAGTGGTAATTTAATTAAGGATAAGATATCAGCATTTACTAGGTTTATTCTGCTTTTAGTTATTTTAAAGGGGGATGGTATCTAAGAATAAATTGGTCATTTAAAATTAGGTGATGAAAATAAAAGAAGTGGTTCTCAAAAAGGAGACATATGAGTTGGAGAAATTTGGGACTATATCTCTCATCAACTACAGAGCTTATTGTGAGAGGCAAGGAGAATAATAGGTTGTATAAAAAAGACGTACTTGTGTGCATATGTTTCTGTGCATGTATACATGTGTTATGCATAAATATATGCTTAATTCCTACATGGAATTTTGGACCTTATAAAATTCAGATTCTATAATGGATAGTAAATGTAGCAGAATACACTAATTCCTCATTTAATTGACCATTTATTGGTAGATGACTAACTATATGATTTCTTTTTCTGTTAAAATGTTAGATGTGTCATTGCTTTTGTAGCACATATATTAAAAAATTGAAATAATACTGAAAATATTAGCATGGCCCCTGCTCAAGGAAGACACACAAATTTGTGAAGCATTTCATATTTTTCTGTATCAACTTCAAGGGTTGGGATGGAAAGGAAGGTGGGAAGGAGGTTGAAGAGTGAGAGGAATAGGTATACTATGGCTGATTCATGCTAATGTTTGGCCAAAAGCAGTACAGTATTGTAAAGCAATTACTCTTCAATTAAACATCTATAAATTGAATTATTAAAACTGCTATTGGGATCATATAACAGGCTCACATATCCATTGTATGACTAAAGAGGATCTGACTGGAAACTGATGGTGTCAATTATCGTTGGTTAGTGATTCATTTGAACTCCAGGAGTTGGTGATGGACAGGGAGGCCTGGTGTGCTGTGATTCATGGGGTTGCAAAGAGTCGGACACGACTGAGCGACTGAACTGAACTGAGTGATTCATTAACTTTATAGCTGAATCAGAAAATAAACTAACAAACGCTATTGTCTGTGATTCAGTTCCATAGCAAGCTATAATCCTTGTCTGCATTCGCTTTTAGGTGGTTTAGTGCCCAAACTTTGAAACTGAGGCTGTTCCCAGAAGCGCACAGTCATGAGTCCTGCCCAGGGTTTTTGTTCCTGATGCTGGAGGCTTCTGTTTGCTGGTCACTAAGGCCAAAATTTTCTCTGCTGAGCATTCTCTGGGTCTATCATGTGCAGAAGTCTTAAAATTTTGGTTTTCTAATTTGATTCTCTTATTCTTTTGATCAGACTACCAAGTCCCTTTACGATTTATTTTTCAGACCCTTTTGTGCTTTGATTTTTCTGATGCTCATTCGTGTATTTGCTTCCATGTCTAACTCTCTGAGTAGTTTTCAGCATCTACATAAACCCTACCTTATTCAATTACTGTCTGGATTTTGGCGTTTAGCATCAGCATATTTTATGAACTTCATTTTCCTTCTGGTGCAGTTCCTGGTATACACCTTAAGCTGGTTGGCTCCCATCTGGCTTGTTCGTGTTGTCTCTAAAAAATTAGAGAACTCTGCTTTCTTTCTAGGCAGTACAGCCCCTTGTTTCGATACCATTGCTAATTTTTTGTGATTTCACTTCTTGCCTCATAAGCTTTGTCTTTCTCAATCTACTGTAACTTGAGTACTCTGTGCCTCTATGTTGGTATTACTTTTTTAAATCAATATTAACCTACTGTACATGAGAAGTAAAGAGAATAACATTACAATAGAATAAGGATAATACATTCCCCCAAATTAAATTCCAGTAATGCTGCCAGCTTTAACTGACTTTCTATCCCTGTATTGTTGAGGTCCCCTACTCATTTTTCCATACTAGGTGTTTCAATTTTGAAATAGAATGTAGAAAACAAGGGATTGAAAATTCTGAAAAATACCTTGGATTTTAGATGCCTCAGGATTAAACATGTAATTATTAGTTTTTTATAGTTAGTAGGGCTATTCTTAGCACATATAGCTCAGGGTAGGGTGATTGATCAGAGAAGGCAATGGCACCCCACTCCAGTACTCTTGCATGGAAAATCCCACGGGTGGAGGAACCTGATAGGCTGCAGTCCATGAGGTCATGAAGAGTCAGACATGACTGAGTGACTTGACTTTCACTTTTCACTTTCATGCATTGGAGAAGGAAACGGCAACCCACTCCAGTGTTCTTGCCTGGAGAATCTCAGGGATGGGGGAGCCTGGTGGGCTGCTGTCTATGGGGTCACACAGAGTTGGACACACTGAAGCGACTTAGCAGCAGCAGCAGCAGTAGCAGCAGCAACAGGGTGATTGATATTGAGTGAAGGATGTATACTGGGAACTGCAATCACCAAAAAGATGATTGAAGATAAACAATGCATGCCAGGAAGACACAACCTTTTGTTCTGGAAGGAAAAACTTACAGTGTCTGTCATCTACTGTCTACTCTTCAGATTTTTCAAAACACTTACTCTTCCTTTGCTCATTTAAAGCAATTGGTTGTTTGATTTTTTTTTTCCTACTGAGTTGCATGAGTCTCTTATATATACTTGGATATGAAGCCCTTACCAAACATGTGATTTGCAAATATATTTTTTTTCATTCCATAGGTTGTCATTTCATTTTATTGATGGCTTCTTTTACTACGTACTAGGTTTTGAGTTTGATGTGGTCTCACTAGTTTATTTTCACAGTTTTTGCCTTTGCTTTTGATGACTGAGTTGTTTGAGCTGCTTGTATTTTGGAAAGCAATCCTTTATCAGTTGTTTTATTTGCTACTATCTTCTCTTGTTCTTACCAAAAGACACAGACTGGCTGAATGAATACAAAAACAAGACCCATATATATGCTGTCTACAAGAGAGCCACTTCAGTCCTTGAGACATATACAGAATGAAAGTGAGAGGATGGAAAAAGGTATTCCATGCAAATGGAAATCAAATGAAAGCCGGATTGGCAATTCTTATATCAGAAAAAAGAAACCTTAAAATAAAAACTATTATAAGAGATAAAGAAGGACACTAACAAATGATTAAGGGATCAGTCCAGAAAAGACATAGCAATTTTTAATATTTATGTACCCACAATACAGCACCTCAATACATAAGGTAAACACTAGTTGACATAAAAGGGGAAATTGACACTAATACAATAAGTGTAGGGCATGTTAACACCCCACCTATACCAATGGACAAATCAACAGAACAGAAAATTAATAAGGAAACATAAGCCTAAAAGGAAATATTAGAGCAAACAGACCTAATCGATATCTTCAGCACATTCCATCCAAATGCAGGAGATTACACTTTCTTCTCAAGTGCACATGGAATATTTTCCTCATCTTGGGTCACAAATCAAACCTCAGTAAATTTAAGGAAACTGAAACTATTTCAAGCATTTTCTCTGACCACAGCACTATGAGATTAGATATCGATTACACGGGGGGAAAAAAAAAAAAAACTTTAAACAACAGAAACACATGGAGATTAAACAACATATTTCTAAATAATGAACAGGTTACTGAAGAAATAAGGGAAAGCAAAACATTCCTAGAAACAAAGAACAATGAAAATATGATGATATAAAACCTAGAGGATACAACAAAAGCAGTTCTAATAGGGAAATTTATAGAAATACATATCCTACTTCAAGAATCACATTGAATAGACCACCTAACTTTACATAACTTTCACCGTTTCTAAATTTCTCTTATCAATGTTTTAAAGGTTTGTATAAAATCTTTCAACACCTTGCTTGAGTTTATTTCTTATTGTTTTATCTTTTTCTGATGCAATAGTAAATGGGATTGTTTTCTTTATTCTACTTTCTGATAGTTCATTGTTGATATATAGCTAGGCAACTGAGTTTCATATACTGGAATATAGTAAACATAATGCATGCTACATCTTTAAAGAATAGACATTTTCCCACATATAACACATATAGATGATAAACAGGTATATGACAAGCTGCTCAGCATCACTAATAATCAAAGGAAATGCAGATCAAAAGCACAACAGGTATCACCTCATACCTGTTTGAATGGCTAATACCAAAAGGTAAGAAATGAAAAATGTTATTGAGGATGAGTAGAAAAAGGAGTGCTTATGCACTGTTGGTGGGGATGTATACCAGTGCAACTCCCATGGAAACATAATGTGGAGGTTCCTCAAGAAATTTAAAAGAGAACTGTTATGTGATGCATTATCCCACTTTTGGATATATAGTCAAAGAAAATGAAATCATTGTCTCAAAGAGAGATCTGTATTCCCATGTTCATTGCAGCATTATTCACAGTAGACTTGGTATAGGCACAACCTGAGTATCTTGATGAATGGATTAAAACAATGTGATGTGACATATATAGGTAAATACTATTTAGCCATTAGAAAAAGAAAGAAGTCCTTCTTTCCATTTGTGGCAACATCGATGTAACTGGAGGGCATTACACTAAGTGAACTAAGTCAGAGAAAAACAAATGCCATAGGATCTCAAATATAAGGAATCTCAAAAAAAACAAAAAAAAAACAAAAAAAACGATGGAACTCAGAGTAGAAAAAAATGATTACCAAAGACTGGAGGGTAGGGGAAATAGAGAAAGACTTTTAAAAGTTACACACTTAAAAAAAAAAGTTACACACTTTAATATATAAAAATTTAATAAGATTGGAAGATATAACTTTGAGCTTCATGATCTAATCATGGTATCTATCATGAGTTTGAGCAAGGTCTAGTAATTCGTTATGGATAGGGAAGCCTGTGTTGCTGCAGTCCATGGAGTCACATAGAGTGGGACATGAATGAGCAACTGAACTGAACAGAGGCTCTAATGTATAGCATGGTTAATGTAACTATAAGATGGTGTTATATTTTTGAAATTGTCTAAGAGAGTGGACATGATTGAGCAGCATCACCAACTAGATGGACATGAGTTTGAGTAAGCTCTGGGAGTGGAGGATGTACAGGGAAGCCTGGCATGCTGCAGTCCATGGGGTCTCAAAGAAACACGACTGAATGACTGACTCAACTGAAGAGAGTGGAACTTATCTGTGTTCTCTTCAAAAATCAAAAGTTAAACATGCGCGGTGATTGCAGTGTTACTTAATAGAAAGGGAAACTCATTTCTAATACATGCACAAACAGGGGTGGGTAAGATAACGGAGGGGCAGGTGGAAGTGGGGTGCACCTCTCTCCACTGATGCATCAAGAACATCTAACATCCAGCAGTTCTCACAGAAGACCATGTATATAGGCAGGACTCCATGACTACTGAGAAGGAATATCTAGATCCATACAGAACTCAGTAGGACAAAAGAAAAAAGGGACAAGGAGGATGGGGAAAGAAGGAGGAGAGCAAGTGGGACCAGCCTGCACCCAGGGGTGAGGGAGCTGAAGCTCAGGGGAGAGATCCCCACATCCATGGCTGTCCACTGGGATGGAGGAGGCATTTGAAGCAGTTGGGGAGTGAACTCACTACACTGTGACAGTCTGAACAGAGTAAGAACCACATAGACAAGCCATACTGCAGCCTTTCATACCTTGGACAGGGTTGTAAGTCCACTGGTATCCACGGAAGCTGGGAGCTGGAGCCATGGGGATTGCAGAATGATCCCAGTGTGAGGACTCCTATTGACCGTGGGGAGTCAGCCAGGTGGGATGGGTTGGAGGAAATCTGCTACATGGGATGCTTCTTAAGGAAAGCCATGAATCCATAAAAGTAGGGTTCTATTGCTTGTGGAGTAGAGCTATCTCTTTCTCCATGCTGGTACCTGTAGGTTGAGCAATAAAAACTTCAGTGAGGATGGTCCTTGGGTGCCTGATGCACTAAGCAATGGAGAATTTTGAATGTCTATATACCTGACCCTACCCTATTCTCTGTCTAAATTTTGGGTTTTAGCATCATAATGTTTTTATAAAATTAAGTTTCTTCTGGTAGAGTTTCTGGTTTTCAAATTAAGTTAATTCCTCACATCTGGTGTATTCTTGGTGTTTCAAGAAACTTTCAGAACCTTCCTTCCTCTTAAGGCAATACTGTCCTTTATTTTACTACCATTGCTGACTTCCCATACTTTCACCTCTTGCATAATATATTCTGTCTTCTATACTCACTGTAAATTTAGCAGTAGGTGTCCCTATGTTGGTATTAATATTTATATAAATTATTAAACTGATGTAGTAGAAAATCAAAAGGAGTACACTTAAAACAATAATAACAAATTGCTCCCAAATTATAATCAATTAATGCTCCCATTTAAAACTGATTTTCTATCTATATAATATTGGGGTCCCTTAACTCAATTTCTTTACTAGGTGGCTCAGTTTTGAAATGAAATATAGAAAACAATGGATTGGTAAACTCTGGAAATTACCTTCCTTTTGATATATATCATGAGTAAGTATGCAAATATTAGGTTTTTTCCCCCAGTGAGGCTGTTATTAGTACACATTATAGCTCATTTTGGGGTGATTGCTATTGATTGAAGATTATACACTGTGAACTGTAATTGTCAAACAAGTGAGTGGAGATGAAAGAAAGTAATGTCAGAAAGGCACAGGCTTTTGTTGTTCTAGAAGGAAAACCTAGCTGTGTATCTCATCTACAGTCTAATCTTCAGATTTATTGAAACTCTTACTTGTCTTACACCCCATTAAAAATTTGGATTATTTGGGTTTTTTCCCCTTGAGTTGTATGTCTCATGTATTTTTGTATATTAAGCCCTTATCAAATATATCATTTGGAAATATCTTCTGTCAATCTGTAAATTTTCATTTGATTTTGCTGATGTCCCTTTGTTTGGAGTTGGATGTGGTCCCACTGGTTTGCATTTGCAGTTGTTGCCTTTGCTTTTGGTGTGAAACCTAAAAACTCGTTGCAAAGACTGATGGCAAGAAGATTGCCTCAATGTCTTCTTCTAGGAGTTTAATCACTTAAAGTCTTATTTTCAAAATTTTAGTCCCTTTGTAGTTGATTTTTGTGTATGTTAAAAGATGGGCACAATTTCGTTTTTTCATAAAACTATCCAGTTTTCCTTGTATCGTGTTTGAAAAGCATGTCTTTTCCCCACTGGATATTCTTGGCTCCTTTTTCGTAAGATAACTGACAATATGGGTGTGCATTTCTTTCTGGCTTTGCTGTTCTCCTCTGTTGATCTATGTATCTATTTTCATGCCAGAAGCAAATCGTTCTGTTTTGATTATTATAGCTTTCTAATACAATTTGAAATCAGCAACCCTAGTCTCAAACTTTGTTCTTCTTTCTCAAGAGCACTTTTATCTTTGGTGTTTTGTGATTTGATACAGCAGAATAGACCAAGAAGAGATGGAAAAAAATACACAGAACTGTACAAAAAAATATATTAATGATCCAGATAATCACAATGGTGTAGTTTCTCACTCAGAGCCAGAAATTCTGGAATGTGAACTCCAGTGGGTCTTAAAAAGCATGCTGCCAACAAAGGTAGTGGAAGTGATAGAATTCCAGCAAAGCTATTTAAAATCCTGAAAGATAATGCTATTAAAGTGCTCCACTCAATATGTTAGAAAGCTTGTAAAAGCCAGCAGTGACCCGAAGACAGGAAGAGGTCAACCTTCGTCCCACAATTCCCAAGAAGCAGTGAAGTCACTCAGTCGTGTCCGACTCTCTGCCACCCCATGGACGGTAAACTACCAGGCTCCACAGTCCATGGGATTTTCCAGGCAAGAATACTGGAGTGGGCTGCCATTTCCTTCTCCAGGGGATCTTCCCAACTCAGGGATCGAACCCAGGTCTTCTGCATTGCAGACAGACACTTTACCATGTGAACTCTAGTATTAAAGAATGTTCAAGCCACTGAACAGGTCTGCTCATCTCCAATGCTAGTAAGATTATGCTCAAAATCCTCCAGCTAGGCTTCAGCATTATGTGATCCTAGAACTTCCAGATGTTCAAGGTGGGTTTAGAAAAGGCAGAGGAACCAGAGATCAAATTGGCAACATTTGCTGGAACATAGAGATAGCAAGAAAATTACAGAAAAACATCTATTTCATTGACCTCACCAGACTGTGTGGATCACAACAAAGTGGAAAATTCTTAAAGAGATGGGAATACCAGACAAACCTTACCTGACTTCTGAGAAAGCTGTATGCAGTTCAAAAAGCAACAGTTAGAGGCAGACAAGGAAAAATTAACTGATTCAAAATTAGGGAAGGAGTCCTTCAAGGCTGAATATTGTCACCCTGCTGATTTAAGTTATATGCAGTGCATGTCATGCGAAATGTTGGACTAGATGAGTCCTAAAGGCCAGAATCATGATTACTGGGAGAAATATTAACAATCTCAGATGCGTGAATGATACCACTTTAATGGCAGAAAGCCAAGAGGAACTTAAGAGCCTCTGATGAGGGTGAAAGAGAGAGTGAAGAAGCTGGCTTAAAACTCAATATCAAAAAAGCTAAGATCATGGCATCTAGTCCCATCACTTACATGGCAAATAGAAGGGGAAAAGGTGGAAGCAGTGGCAGACTTCCTCTTCTTGGGCTCTAAAATCACTGTGTGGATGATGGCTGCAGCCATGAAATTAGAAGACAATTGCTTCTTTGCAGGAAAGCTGTGACAAACCTAGAGAGTGTGTTAAAAGCAAAAATATCACTTTGCCGACAGAGGTCTGTATAGTCAAGGCTAAGCTCTTTCCTGTAGTCATGTACACAGGTAAGAGTTGGGCAGACAATAAAGAAGGCAGAATGCTGAAGAATAGATGTTTTCGAACTGTGGTGTTGTAGAAGACTCTTGAGAGTCCCTTGGGCACCAAGGAGATCGAAATCAGTCAACCTTAAAGGAAATCAACCCCATTTACTCTTCAGAAGGACTGATGCTGAAGCTGAATCTCCAATATTTTGGCCACCTAATGTGAACAGCTGACTCATTGGAAAAGACCCTGATGCTGGGAAAGATTGAAGACAGAGGAAAAAGAGGCTAACAGAGGATGAGATGGTTGGATGACATCACCAATTCAATGGGGATTAATTGGGCAAATTCTAGGAGATGGTAAGGGACAGGGGAGGCTGGAGTGCTACAGTCTGTGAAGTCACAGAGAGTCAGACATAACCTGGCAACTGAACAAGTTGTAGAATTTTTTTTCCGTTTTGTGAAAAATGCCTTGGAATTTTGAAAGAGACTGCAGTGAATATGTAGATAGCTGTGGGTAGTATGGATGTATTAACAATATTACTTCTTCCAGTCAATAAATATGAAATATGTTCTTTTAGTGTCTTTAAACATTTCTTTCATGAGTGTCTTGAATGTTCTCATAAATAGATCTTTCAACACTTTGCTTAAAATTATTTCTAAGTATTTTGCTTTTTTGATGCAATTGTAAATGGATTATTTGTATTTCTGTAATGTGTTTTGGTGTAAGGATAGATAATTAAGGTTTATATAATCAAATACAGCATACAAAATGCATGCTATTTTTTAAAGAATATACAATGTTTCCCAAAATAAGACAGTTTTTTACCTGGGCAGGTTTTATCTGTATCTTTCAAAACTCTGAAATCCCATGAGTGTATGCCAGGAGAAATCTATAATTCCTTAGTACTTGGCTTCCTATTAGCACTACAGAGCTTTCAGTATGGATGAGGCATTGGGTTACATTAGACAAGGCAGTCTCCTCATTGGATGTCATGGTCTAATGCTTGTGTTCTCCCAAAATTCATATGCTGAAAACCTAATCCCCAAAGTGATGATTTTAGATGGTGGGAACTTTTGAAAGTAATTAGGTTATGAGTTCAGAACCCACATGAGGGCAAAGCCATATGAATGGGATTAGGGCTCTTGTGAAACAGGCCTGAAATACTTGCTCATTCCTTCTATTTAGGGATATATCCAGGAACAGGCCCTCATTCACTCAACAATGCTGGTACCCTGATCTTGGACTTCTAGCGTCCAGAACTGTGATAAATAACATGGTTTATAAACCACTTAGCTTCTGGCATTTTGTAATAGCAGCCTGCATGCACTAGAATACTGGACATGATTAAATGGGAAAAAAGAAAATTGTCAATCTTGTTTTCCCGCCCTAATTCATGAATGTGGAACAGGTAGCATAGATATTCAATTCCAGTGGCACATGGTAACATACTCCATAGAATTGTACATTTCTTTCAAATTGTAGTTCTTTGACATGCTCACCTGGGAAGATATTTTCTTAGATGTAATTAACATTTAAACCAATAGATGGTGGATTTTATGTGCTCAGTTGAGGGTGTTAAGAGCAAAGACAGAGGTTTCCCAAAGTAAAAGCAATTCAGCCTGAAGACGGCACCATTACTGGTACCCCAATCTCCAGCCCGTCAGCCTAAAGATGAAGCAACTGGACCCTAAGGTCTGTCACTGGGCTCTCATCAGAATCCTAATGTAACTGCTCTTTGACTTAGTAAACTTACCTTCACTTCTCTAGGCCTTGATTTTATCAAATAAATAAGGAAATTAGAGTAGAAAATCCTTTACATTTCCTAGGTTATGCAAATCTCTGTATAAAACATGATCCCAAACTGAGGTTTTATTCTTTTTCCTGAAAAGAAAATTATCAATTGGTTGTGCAGCTTCTGTGTTTGGATCTCTTCTACTCCTCATTATCTGCTCTATCTCACAGTGTATTTCTCTAGCTTAGCTTTAAGAAAAATTCCTTGATAGAAATAATTACTTGATTGTTATGGAATACTACTTTTATCTTTGGTCTTTCATTGAAAAGCANATCAATTGGTTGTGCAGCTTCTGTGTTTGGATCTCTTCTACTCCTCATTATCTGCTCTATCTCACAGTGTATTTCTCTAGCTTAGCTTTAAGAAAAATTCCTTGATAGAAATAATTACTTGATTGTTATGGAATACTACTTTTATCTTTGGTCTTTCATTGAAAAGCAGGAGTTGTAGTTAAGCACAATACTGAGAGAAAACTGTTTCTAAATGTCAGTATGTCACTTTGAGGAATTTTGCTATGCATAGTTGCTCAGTTGAGTCCAACACTTTATGACTCCATGGTCTGACAACTCCATGGACTGCAGCCCACCAGGCTCCTCTATCCATGGGGATTTCTAGGCAAGAATATTAGAGTGGTTTGACATGCCCTCTTCCAGGGATCTTCCTGACTAGGGATGGAATCCTGGTCTCCTGTACTGCAGGCGGACTCTTTACTATCTGAGCCCACAGTTCCCAATAAAATGAGTCTTGACATACAGAAGATGCATGATTGTCTACTTTTGTTTTCTGCAACAGCAGTTTTTTTCCAGTTAACATATCAATTCCATTTCTATTCACCTGAAAGCAAACTAGAATGCAAGTTCTTTCTGAAAGAAAAAATAAATAAATAACACAAAAAGAACTTTCATCTGGAATATCGGTTAAGATTTTGTCCAGTTGTCAGTTTATCCAAAATACCAGAGGCTGAGTATTTGCTTTTAATTGTAATNATGCAAGTTCTTTCTGAAAGAAAAAATAAATAAATAACACAAAAAGAACTTTCATCTGGAATATCGGTTAAGATTTTGTCCAGTTGTCAGTTTATCCAAAATACCAGAGGCTGAGTATTTGCTTTTAATTGTAATATTTACCTCAAAAGGAACAAATAAGCTGGTCTGTGAAAAATACCAGTTTCTGCCATGGTTGATACTCAGTAAATAGGAAGTTCAGGGTAGATAGTGCAGCCTTTGTAAACCTAAGGGAACTGAATTAAAGAAGTGGGAATTTGTGTTGTTCAAATAATTAACTATAAGACAGAATGTGGTCAGTGAGATAAAAATGATGAGAATGAAATTAAGAAGGCATAAGGAAGAAGATGGTACTTTCATTTGGGAAAAGTAGGTAACAATTCATTAAGGAGGTGAATTTCTTTTGTACCTTCGAAGAGAGAGTAGGTGTTTGTGTACAATGTAAGAATATTTGATTTGTAGACTCTCCTTAAAGTATTTTCATCGGTCATGATCAGAGAGTACAGCTAAGAAACCGAACTCCTCTAGTGAAGTTGAGAATCCTTTGGTAAAAAGGAGACTCAAGTGGCAGGTTCAGAGCATTATCTCTAGTTCTGTCCTATTCAGCCTTTTAGTCAGTGACTCGATTATTACATTTCTTAGGACATGAAACTGTGAGGGCTAGTGTATGTGGAATAAAAGACCTTTGTAAATTAGGACTTAAATTGTAATAGAAAAACAGAAGTGAGCTAAATTTCAAAGTTAACTGTTGCACCACAATTGGGACACGTGTCGAGAGGGAAAACCACAGAATGCCATATGGCCACATAACAACGAGACCTGAGCTGTGTCAGAGTCAGGAAAGGCTGTTGTGTGGAAGTGTTTTTTACTGACATCTGAAAGATGTCAAGGAAGTAAACATGGAAGAAAGAGAGGGTGTTCCAGGGAGAAGAAGGCACTTATAAGGAGCTTTAGCCATATGTAAGAATATAGAGTGAGAAGAACACACATGCCAGTATTGAGCCTTCAAGGAATTTAATTTACTTAGTAAAACTTATGCTAACTGGACAATGAATACAAGGTGGAAAAAGATCACTTCTGTGCAAGAGATAAGAATCAAGTTTTGCAGAGCATAGGAGGTATTTCCATTTATCGGGTAATTCAGTAAAGATTCACTTAAACCTAGGAAACGTGGTTTCTATTGCTACTTTTGCATCGAGTTTTATAAGTTTAGATAAATGACTTAATCATTCTTGGATTTACTTATGTATCCTTAATATGGGAGGATTGTCTAGATAATTTCCAAGGTTTCTTCCTTTTCTGAATATCCAGTGAATCCCACTGGTTATTATCTGGAATAATTAAAAAAAACAAACAAACAACCTTTTACATACCAAGTGTAATATCTGAACTACCCACAAAATTATATAAAAAGCATTGAAATTCTTGTTTTTTTCTTTTTTCAGTTTTTTTTAAATGTATTTTCCAGATAAAATGGCAAGATATTTAAAGTATACATGACAATTTAAATAGGTATACATTATTAATGTATTCCCTCATTGATTTAATTAACATATCTATTAATATCATCTCACATATTTACCTTTCAAGATTTTATTGGCTGCCTTCTGATGCTAGGTTGGAGGTCAGGAATGCTGGGCCTGGCTTGTCCTCTCTTAGGTGCTGCTGTGTTGCTCTCCCATTCTTCAGGCCCTAAACTAGTTCACCTTCTTCTTGCCAAATATACAAGGTCCACTTTAGTGGTCTCTTCTTTTTTCCAGAACAAACAAAGGTGTGGGCACAAAGAGATCAAGCCCATCTTGTCTGAACCAGAAGCCCAAGTTGTGTTTTATAACCTAGGGAAGAGATTTGACGGAGGGAAGTTGAGGTGAAAAGTGGAAAGGAGTCCACAATAGGCTGGAGATGAAAGTCATGCAGTCCCCTTTTTAGAAGTCATCAGAAGCTGAGAAAGTATTTTTTCTAGGTGATATGTATATTCAGCTCTGAGTGAGTACATTTTCTGTTTCAGAAAACTGTAAGCCTTCTGATTAATTTTCTTTACAAATGCATATATGTACATGACACCACCCTTATGGCAGAAAATGAAGAGGAGCNTACAGGAGACAGGGATCAAAACCATCCCCATGGAAAAGAAATGCAAAAAAAGCAAAATGGCTGTCTGGGAGGCCTTACAAATAGCGGTGAAAAGAAGAGAAGTGAAAAGCGAAGGAGAAAAGGAAAGATATAAGAATCTGAATGCAGAGTCCAAGAAATAGAGGAAAAGAACAGAATGATAAAGACTAGAGATCTCTTCAGAAAATTAGAGATACAAAGGGAACATTTCATGCAAAGATGGGCTTGATAAAGGATAAAAATGGTATGGACCTAACAGAAGCAGAAGATATTAAGAAGAGGTAGCAAGAATACAAAGAACCATACCAAAAAGATCTTCATGACCAAGATAATCATGATGGTGTGATCACTCACCTGGAGCCAGATGTCTTGGAATGTGAAGTCAAGTGGGCCTAAGAANACAGAAGCAGAAGATATTAAGAAGAGGTAGCAAGAATACAAAGAACCATACCAAAAAGATCTTCATGACCAAGATAATCATGATGGTGTGATCACTCACCTGGAGCCAGATGTCTTGGAATGTGAAGTCAAGTGGGCCTAAGAAAGCATCACTACGAACAAAGCTAGTGGAGGTGATAGAATTCCAGTTGAGCTATTTCAAATCCTGAAAAATGATGCTGTGAAAGTGCTGCACTCAATATGCCAGCAAATTTGGAAAACAGCAGTGGCCACAGGACTGGAAAAGGTCAGTTTTCATTCCAATCCCAAAGAAAGGCAATGCCAAAGAATGCTCAAACTACCGCACAATTGCACTCATTTCACACGCTAGAAAAGTAATGCTTGAAATTCTCCAAGCCAGGTTTCAGCAATACGTGAACCGTGAACTTCTAGATGTTCAAACTAGTTTTAGAAAAGACAGAGGAGCCAGAGATCAAATTGTCAACATCCACTGTGTCATGGGAAAAGGAAGAGAGTTCCAGAAAAACATCTATTTTTGCCTTATTGACTATGCCAAAGCCTTTGACTGAGTGGCTTACAATAAACTGTGGAATATTCTGGAAGAGATGGGAATACCAGACCACCTGACATGCCTCTTGAGAAACCTATCTGCAGGTCAGAAAGCAATAGTTAGAACTGGACTTGAAATGACAGACTGGTTCCAAATAAGAAAAGGAGTACATCAAGGCTGTTTATTGTCACCCTGCTCATTTAACGTATATGCAGAGTACATCATGAGAAACGCTGGGCTGGAAGGAGCACAAGCTGGAATCAAGATTGCTGGGAGAGATATCAATAACCTCAGATATGCAGATGACACCACCTTTATGGCAGAAAGTGAAGGGAACTAAAATGCCTCTTGTTGAAATTGAAAGAGGAGAGTGAAAAAGTTGGCTTAAATCTCAACATTCAGAAAACTAGGGTCATGGAGTCTGAACCCATCACTTCATGGGAAATAGATAGGGAAACAGTGGAAACAGTGTCAGACTTTATTTTTTTGGGCTCCAAAATAACTACAGATGGTGATTGCAGCCATGAAATTAAAAGACGCTTACTCCTTGGAAGGAAATTTATGGCCAACCTAGATAATGTATTGAAAAGCAGAGACATTACTTTGCCAACAAATGTCCGTCTAGTCAAGGATGTGGTTTTTCCAGTGGTCATGTATGGATGTGAGAGTTGTACTGTGATGAAAGCTGAGCACCAAAGAATTGATGCTTTTGAACTGTGGTGTTGGAGAAGACTCTTGAGAGTCCCTTGAACTGCAAAGAGATACAACCAGTCCATTCTGAAGGAGATCAGCCCTGGGATTTCTTTGGAAGGAATGATGCTGAAATTGAAACTCCAGTACTTTGGCCACATGATGCGGAGAGTTGACTCATTGGAAAAGACTCTGATGGTGGGAGGGATTGAGGGCAGGAGGAGAAGGGGACGACCGAGGATGAGATGGCTGGATGGCATCACCGACTCAATGGGCATGAATTTGAGTGAACTCCAGGAGTTGGTGTTATACAGGGGTGCTGCAGTTCATGGGGTTGCAAAGAGTTGGACATGAATGAGCGACTGAACTGAACTGAACAGCATTTCATCGTTCACTATCCAAGTCCTGTCTCACTTTCCCTTTGCCGCTTTTCCTTCCCTCCGTCTTTCTCTTCCTTCCCTCTTATTCATCCTGCTTTCCCTTCTACTTTTTGATTTCCCATTTTCTGTTTGCTAGGAAGTACTGCTAAAGCCCTAAAGATGCTGCAACACCAGCCCAGGAACATCATTGACTTCTTAGGAGAGCCAGTCAAGAAATTGGCGCTCATCCCAGGTTGTTTGGAGGCTGTCGAACAGGCTGAGAAATGCTAATGCAGTCACATTGGTCCAGTCTCAGTATAGAATCAGTCTATTTGGAGGTTTTTTATAATTCAGGGACCTTCTAGGGCATGGTTGTAAGGCCAAATAATTAATGACAACTATAGTTACTTTAAAAGGAGGAGAGAATGGCATCTCACTTCTCAGATAAATGTGTTTTTGAATCCAGCGTTCTGTCTACTCAGTGTCTATGTGACCAGTTGGACAAAGGTCCAGAGGCCCCAGGCGGGGGACAGATGCACACCAGGATTTCTGCCATTCAATTGTTCAGAGTGTTTATGATACATGGGTTTCCTGTGGGTCAGCTAGTAGGCAGCTCACTGTGGGCTACTTAATTTTCTCCAGATGGGTGCTTGCAGAGTGAGGGAAACAGAGAGGCTCTGGTGACCACTGCAGGTGGGGAGCTGTGGGTACCAGAATATTTCCCCTGATTAAAAGAGAAATATGAAGTTGGGGATCCCCAACTTGTGAATGTCCTGGAAAATCAAAAGGATACCCTAGTCAGTCAGGGGGAATTTCAGATCATTCCATCTGGACCAAGAAAAGGCTACAACAGCACCATGTAAGTCAGTGATGTCAGAACTTTCCCATCTCATTACCATCTACCCTGTTCCAACATGGCCCAAGGAAAGAAGATCCAGAGAGGGAGGGAGAAGGAACCTTGCAGAAATGGACACACCTGCATTTCCTGGTCGGTCCCCTGGGCCTCAGCAGGGGAGAGGAAAACATTGAATAGGCTTAATATGAGATAGAGCTGACACTTGACTGACCAGGACTTGTGAAACCCAGAGTGATGGAATGTGTGGAATGGCTGCAAGGTGATGCAGGAGATGAGGATGCAGTGGAGTGTGGGTGACGACAGCCCCTGGAGGAGGAGGAGCCCGTTCACCTTTGTATCTGCTATAGACTCCACTTTCGTGTACCCCGGAAATTTCATATGATGAAATCCTGATTCCCATGATTATAGTATCCATAGGTGATGCCTTTGGGGAGGTGATGGAGTTATAAGAATGGAGCCTCTTTAATGAGGTGAGTGCTTTTATATATAAGAGACACAGAGAGCTCCCGAACCCTCCCCCTGTGTGAGGATACAGTAAGAAGTGTGTGACCAGAAAGGACCCTGCATGACCACACTGTGGAAATCCATTTCCTTTGTTTTTAAGCTTGTGATATTTTGTTATAGCAACCTAGAAGGACTAAGACAACATCTTAACAATCTTTAGACAGTTCGGTAAACCTCATGATATTTATACAAAGGTGCAAAGCATTTGTATTGTCTGGTGTAACACCGTGATGGTTGGCTGACAGGTCGTAGCTGGGTTTCATAAAGAATCCTGAGAATTCAGTCTTCTTGGTAGCATGAACACAACCATCAACAACTGTCTAATTCTTTGATTCTAATAACTTGACCCAGAATAATTGGCTGTGATTCTTAAGTAATCTTTTAATGATCTTCTTTGTAAGGCCAGCTTCCTCTATTTGTGACTAATTTTAATAGGAGCTTCATTCTGTCAATTGTAGGTGTGGATTTTGGGTTTTCTTTTGCTTTTCTATTAAATGAAGTTAGGAAATATGAACAAATTGCCCTCTTAGATTTTGACATCTCTACAAGTCTGTGTTTATTTTGATTTTTTAAAGAGAAGACCCATTTCACAGAGCATGCATTAAATTTCACAGAGCAGCTGTAAATTTCAAAGTAGCTTGCTATGGGATAGATCGTTATGACCATCTCAGAACTGGATGGGATGGATGTGGATTTAGCCCGTTTTGCGGATTCGGCACGCCAGGATCTTGGTGTACATGTCAACTTTATGTGAGTCACTGCGCAGGCACTGGAACAGGTTATAAAATTCAGAATGACGCCTATCTTCATCGCTGGATGTCAGGGATGGGAGTCCTGACCAGTAAATACGAGCCTCGTACATCTTCCACCTGACTGGAAAAATAATCTGAACACCCAAAAGATAATGACTTCTTATGCATTTTATTAGTGTTAGCTTATTTTGTCCCTTCTAATTATCAATTTACGATATGGGGAAGACATACAAATATAAAACTCTCTGATGTGATTTGAAGTGGCTCAGTCGTGTCCGACTCTTTGCGATCCCATGGACTGTCACTTATCAGGCTCTTCCATCCACGGGATTTTCCAGGCAAGAGTGCTGGAGTGGATTGCCATTTCCTTCTCCAGGGGATCTTCCTGAACCAGGAATCGAACCCCGGTATCCCACATTGCAGGCAGATGCTTTACTGTCTGAGCCACCAGGGAAGCCCTCATAAAACTCTCTAGATATGGATCTTGGAGCCAGCTTATGAGAAAACTATTAGGAAGCTAAAAAGTAGAAACATAACTCAAGTTTAGTTTTAACTTTCTCTTTCCTTCCTTCCCACTCTTATCCTTTGATTTTAAGAGAACAGAGAAAGAAGACAAATGGAATTTGAATAGCAGATGTCCTGGGATATTTTGAAGAAAATGCCTATCTTGGTAATTCTGTTCTCTAGCTCTCTTACTCTTGAAAATATTTCAACTACCAGTGCCCAGGAAGAAGCAAGCTTTTGGTGGAATTGTGTGCAATGCAGGGAAGGCTGCACATGTCAAAAATTGCAGTGAAATTCTGATTCCTTTACAGTAGAATCTATCACTATGAATGACTAGGCTCCTGCTTTATGTAGTAGCAGTCTAGCATCTAGAAGTCATCAATCTTTTTCTTACAAAATGAGATATTTCCAAACTCCTTATGCATTACAGAGGTCACCTCTTCCATTCATGAAAAAAGCAAGAAAGCCCTCTGCAGGATGCTCACCTGGCTGAATTGCCTCTCTATGAATCCTTGAAGTTTGTCTGAATTTTTCTCATTCTCTATGGCACTTGATAGGATAGCATCTGAGACATTTCTCAAACTCGGCAGCTCTTTGACTAGATGATACAGAGGTCTATTCCAGGAGTACAGTAACATGAGTATCCACTTACTAAGGTCTTCATTCTAAGCAACCATAAGAAACAGTCTCATTAAAATAATCACAATTCAGTGGTTTTGGTAACATGTGATCTTTGCTCAGAGCAGAGGACCTAAAAAACTTGGTTATTCCTATGTGCATGCAGAGATTTTTGAAGGTAGTAAAAGTTGCAAAAGTATAAAACGTAAGCTATTAGTTCACACTTCACTAAATTATTAAGAGTCTAGGTATTTTAGAAACTAATTCTTCTGACGAGTTCTATATAACATGAAGAATTTTCATTTTCCTCTGCAATTCTACCACCACTCATTTAGTTCTTTTGTGTTTGTATATTTGCGTGAGAGAATCTAAGTATTTACAACAAGTCAGTGTGTGTCTGCAGTGCCTGACCCAGGAAAGAGGGATTCTACCTGTGCCCACATCACTGTCACCCAGTGATTCATTAATGACTCAGATGAGTCCTTCGTACTGATTTTTGATCAGTAATTGTTTTATGATATTAAAACAAAGAGACAAGGAAGAAGACATGGCATTCCTAAACTGGCTTCTCTCCTCAGCTGATCCCAGCACCAGCCCCCTGCTGACATCAGAAGAATGTTTTGTTGACATGTGTCCGGGCAGAAAATGGCACAGCGTTGTCTTTAGTAACAGCATCAGTGCGATTCACAATGGAGTTTCCCCCCCAGTTCACTACTACTAGCAGAATTCAGCCTGAAAATCCCAGGGGCTGAAGATCTCTAGTTAATACGCTTGATTTCTTTAAAGCCATGAACTGTTTTAGTGGTAAAGAACAGAGAACTGAATAGGATTAAATATAGTAATGCACATAAAGTGCTCAGTAAAATATATGTCCATGTGGTGACTCTCAGTAAATTTTAAATTTAAGCTTATTGAAAAATCCGTCCTCCTCCTCCACTTTGATGTTTTTCTTTTACTTGATCATCCTCTTTATTAATGAGCTTAACAGAGGAAAAGAATGCTGGTATCATAAAGAAAGTTGTAGAGAAAGAAGATAGTATTTTAAGGGGGGATGCATGTGAGAATATTTTAAATAATGTTAGTTTGAAGGATAATACAGGAAATTAGAAAGGAAAGATTATGATGATGAAAATTTGGAGCTGCCATAAATGATTGAGGCTTGACATGTAAACTGTGTCATCCTCAGAACAGAGGCAAGTTTTGTGGCCATGAGAAGCAAGGCAATGTTTTATAGGCTATTGTGGGGGAGACTTACAAATTAAGAATAAAAGGTGACAGATGAGTCATTGAGAATGATGAATGAAGGTAATGTTAGGGAAGTGGAAGCAGAATCAGGAGATTCTTGAAAGGAAGACGCAATGGCTCAGATGGTGCCATATAGGACTCCACATAGCAGTCACTAGTAACATGGAGTACTCAAAACTGGGTGTGTTTCTTACACTTCATGAATTTTGCAATCATATTTTATACATGAAAAATTCCCATTCATTTCCTGTTTTCATACAGTATAATAGCTGCAATCTTGTGTCTAATACATTGGTTGAGCTAAACTTGTCTGCATGGACAATTTATAGATTTGTTATTTATGTTGCTTCTACAGATCTTTAGTCATCATTTGTTTCTGCTTATGCTTCATTAATTTCATAATATAATTTCTCTTCAACTGCTTACAGTTCCTTCACCTTTTTCTGTATGTATAGTTACCATTACCTCTAATAATCTGAAGCCTGGTAAGCTACATACCATCTCATTTGATCTGGTTAAAACAACAACAACCAGGTGAAAGACTCACGTTCATCTGTTGGGCTTTTTCTCTTTCTTCAGGAGTATGAAGGCAGTTGGTGTGGCAGCTCTTGGTAGCATTGATATAGTACTGTTTGCCCTGGGCATATTTTTCATTCTGAAAGTGATTATGCAATTAGTTAGGGTCATTGGGCATTCAGGAGATTAACCCATTACCAGAACATTAACATGTTTGATAGATGTGAATTTTTTTTAACAGGGGGGCATCACAAAATTTGAAAGTCATTCCTTTCCTACTTTTTCTATACATTGTCTCTATACCAATGATTTTACATAAAACATTTCTAATTTTAACGTTTCCCCTTCTTTGTTTCATCATTATCTTTTTTTTTCTTAGTATTTGAATGAAATATAATACATGCTACTGCTGCTGCTAAGTCACTTCAGTCATGTCCGACTCTGTGCGACCCCATAGACAGCAGCCCACTGGGCTCCCCTGTCCCTGGGATACTCCAGGCAAGAACACTGGAGTGGGTTGCCATTTCCTTCTCTAATGCATGAAAGTGAAAATGAAAGTGAAGTCGCTCAGTCGTGTCCGACTCTTAGCAACCCCATGGATTGCAGCCCACCAGGCTCCTCCATCTATGGGATTTTCCAGGCAAGAGTACTGGAGTGGAGTGCCATTCTCTTCTCCGAATATAGTACATAAGTATCAATAATTGGTACCTCCCAGGTGATGGTAGTGGTAAAGAACATTCCTGCCAATGCAAGAGATATAAGAAGACTCAGGTTTGATTCCTAGGTGAAGAGCATTCCTTACAAGAGGCTATAGCAGCATACTCCAGGATTCTTGCCTTGTGAATCCTATGGACAGAGGAGCCTGTTGGACTTCAGTCAGTAGGGCTGCAACTGTCTCTTATACACATCTAGATGTGTATAAGAGACAGCTCTACGTCTGTGTCCTTTGTTGTCTCACATACAGGGTCGTCATTACTATCATTCTAAATTCCATATATATGTGTCAGTATGCTGTATTGGTGTTTTTCTTTCTGGCTTACTTCACTCTGTATAATAGGCTCCAGTTTCAGGATGCAGGAGGCTTGGGGCTGATGTACGGGGATGATTCAGAGAGACGTTGTGGGGTGGGAGTTGGGAGGGGGATTCGGGATTGGGAGCTTGTGTACACCTGTGGTGGATTCATGTCGATGTATGGCAAACCCAATAGAGTATTGTAAAGTCAAATTAAAAAATAAATTAATTAAAAAAAAGTTGCAAAAGTATAAAACGTAAGCTATTAGTTCACACTTCACTAAAATTAAGAGTCTAGGTATTTTAGAAACTAATTCTTCTGACGAGTTCTATATAACATGAAGAATTTTCATTTTCCTCTGCAATTCTACCACCACTCATTTAGTTCTTTTGTGTTTGTATATTTGCGTGAGAGAATCTAAGTATTTACAACAAGTCAGTGTGTGTCTGCAGTGCCTGACCCAGGAAAGAGGGATTCAACCTGTGCCCACATCACTGTCACCCAGTGATTCATTAATGACTCAGATGAGTCCTTCGTATTGATTTTTGATCAGTAATTGTTTTATGATATTAAAACAAAGAGACAAGGAAGAAGACATGGCATTCCTAAACTGGCTTCTCTCCTCAGCTGATCCCAACACCAGCCCCCTGCTGACATCAGAAGAATCTGTTTTGTTGACATGTGTCCGGGCAGAAAATGGCACAGCGTTCTCTTTAGTAACAGCATCAGTGAGATTCACAATGGAGAGTTTCCCCCCTAGTTCATTACTACTAACAGAATTCAGCCTGAAAATCCCAGGGGCTGAAGATCTCTAGTTAATATGCTTGATTTCTTTAAAGCCATGAACTGTTTTACTGGTAAAGAACAGAGAACTGAATAGGATTAAATATAGTAATGCACATAAAGTGCTCAGTAAAATATATGTCCATGTAGTGACTCTCAGTAAACTTTAAATTTAAGCTTATTGAAAAATCCGTCCTCCTCCTTCACTTTGATGTTTTTCTTTTACTTGATCATCCTCTTTATTCATGAGCTTAACAGAGGAAAAAAATGCTGGTATCATAAAGAAAGTTGTAGAGAAAGAAGATAGCATTTTAAGGGGGGATGCATGTGAAAATATTTTAAATAATGTTAATTTGAAGGATAATACAGAAAATCAGAAAGGAAAGATTATGATGATGAAAATTTGGAGCTTCCATAAATGACTGAGGCTTGACATGTAAACTGTGTTGTCCTCAGAACAGAGGCAAATTTTGTGGCCATGAGAAGCAAGGCAATGTTTTATAGGCTATTGTGGGGGAGACTTACAAATTAAGAATAAAAGGTGACAGATGAGTCATTGAGAATGATGAATGAAGGTGGTGTCAGAGAAGTGGAAGCAGAATCAGGAGATTCTTGAAAGGAAGAATGGCTCAGATGGTGCCATATAGGATTCCACATAGCAGTCACTAGTAACATGGAGTACTCAAAACTGGGTGTGTTTCTTACACTTCATGAATTTTGCAATCATATTTTATACATGAAAAATTCCCATTCATTTCCTGTTTTCATACAGTGTAATAGCTGCAATCTTGTGTCTAATACATTGGTTGAGCTAAACTTGTCTGCATGGACAATTTATAGATTTGTTATTTATGTTGCTTCTACAGATCTTTAGTCATCACTTATTTCTGCTTATGCTTCATTAATTTCATAATATAATTTCTCTTCAACTGCTTACAGTTCCTTCACCTTTTTCTGTATGTACAGTTACCATTACCTCTAATAATCTGAAGCCTGGTAAACTACATACCATCTCATTTGATCTGGTTAAAACAACAACAACCAGGTGAAAGACTCACGTTCATCTGTTGGGCTTTTTCTCTCTCTTCAGGAGTATGAAGGCAGTTGGTGTGGCAGCTCTTGGTGGCATTGATATAGTACTGTTTGCCCTGGGCATATTTTTCATTCTGAAAGTGATTATGCAATTAGTTAGGGTCATTGGGCATTCAGTAGATTAACCCATTACCAGAACATTAACATGTTTGATAGATGCGAATTTTTTTTAACAGGGGGGCATCACAAAATTTGAAAGTCATTCCTTTCCTACTTTTTCTATACATTGTCTCTATACCAATGATTTTACATAGAACATTTCTAAGTTTAACGTTTCCCCTTCTTTGTTTCATCATTATCTTTTTTTTTCTTAGTATTTGAGTGAAATATAATACATGCTACTGCTGCTGCTAAGTCACTTCAGTCGTGTCCGACTCTGTGCGACCCCATAGACAGCAGCCCACTGGGCTCCCCTGTCCCTGGGATACTCCAGGCAAGAACACTGGAGTGGGTTGCCATTTCCTTCTCTAATGCATGAAAGTGAAAATGAAAGTGAAGTCGCTCAGTCGTGTCCGACTCTTAGCAACCCCATGGATTGCAGCCCACCAGGTTCCTCCATCTATGGGATTTTCCAGGCAAGAGTACTGGAGTGGAGTGCCATTCTCTTCTCCGAATATAGTACATAAGTATCAATAATTGGTACCTCCCAGGTGATGGTAGTGGTAAAGAACATTCCTGCCAATGCAAGAGATATAAGAAGACTCAGGTTTGATTCCTAGGTGAAGAGCATTCCTTACAAGAGGCTATAGCAGCATACTCCAGGATTCTTGCCTTGTGAATCCTATGGACAGAGGAGCCTGTTGGACTTCAGTCAGTAGGGCTGCAAAGTTGAGTTGAACACAACTGAAGTGACTTAGAATGCATGCAAGCACCTATATTTAACCATTTAATCTCTTGTTTATTGTGGGTTAGAACCAATATATTCCCTTATAAGGAATTATACAGTTATGACTTCGACTTATCTCTGAATCCACACACCAAAAAGCTTAGTGTTCATCCCAGGTGCAGAATATAATCTTGTTTATGGTGACAAAATAGTACGTCAGAAAAACATGGCATAAAGTTATAGGAAACACTAAGTAATGGACTGAGAATAATAAGAGTAGAAATCTAGCTAACACATTGATAGAGAAAAAGCGAAAGTTATGAACATTTAAAGAGATTACTTGAAAGAGTTGGAAAAAAAATGGACAGTCAATAATGGAGGATGAAACAAAAACTAGTGAGTAAAAAGAACTATACGAATTTACTAGAAACTTTTAGTATCTCTTTTTATTAGCTGTCTGCTCTACTGTGTGTTCCTTGACTGACCTAAAAGAATTAACATACAACTTTCAAATAATTTCATCATAAAGAGAATAATTGTTTCCAATTGTAAACTCCCCTTCTACTGTAGCTCTAAAGCTATACCCTGCAAATCTTAAAACAATAATTTGTAGCATTAAAAAAAAAAAAAACTACCATTATTTGTCTTTGTGACTGGATTTCAGCTTTGTTTAACATATTCCGTCCACCCAGTTCACTGCAGAGCAGTTCTCATTTATTGGCTATTTACTCTGAGCCTGGAGAAGAAAGCCCAGNAAAAAAAAAAAAAAAACTACCATTATTTGTCTTTGTGACTGGATTTCAGCTTTGTTTAACATATTCCGTCCACCCAGTTCACTGCAGAGCAGTTCTCATTTATTGGCTATTTACTCTGAGCCTGGAGAAGAAAGCCCAGAAAAAAATTGAAGCACCAGTAAATCAACATGCTTCCTTTTCCCTAGTCCCACCTAAAAGTGCTTTGTGTCAGGTAGTATTGTGGACTGAATATGTGTTCTTCAAATTCATGTGTTAGACCCTAACTGCCAAAGTACTGTGTTTTGAAAAGGGTTCCAACTTTTTGGGACCCCAGGAATGTAGCCCACCAGACTCCTCTGTCCATGGGAGTTCTCAGACAAGAATACTGGAGTGGCTTGCCGTTTCCTTCTCCAGGGAATCTTCCAGACCCAGGGATAGAACCCAGGTCTCTCACACTGCAGGCAGATTCTTTACCATCTGAGCCACCAGGTTAAATGAGGTTAAA
>SJYV01017770.1:0-12908 GCA_006410875.1 Neotragus pygmaeus
TACTCTTGCCTGGAGAATCCCATGGACAGAGGAGCCTGGTAGGCTCTAGTCCATGGGGTCGCTAAGAGTTGGATACAACTGAGCGACTTCACTTTTACTTTTCACTTTCATGCATTGGAGAAGGAAATGGCAACCCACTCCAGCATTCTTGCCTGGAGAATCCCAGGGACAGAGGAGTCTGGTAGACTGCCATCTATGGGGTCACACAGAGTCGGACACGACTGAAGCGACTTACCAGCAGCAGCACACTCATGGTTATAACTTAAGATTTTAAAAAATATAAGCCATTTCTGCACAACAGAATCATCTTCTCCAACTCACTTTTTCTAATTTGGAGTGAAGCAAACATTTGTATTAAGGATGGGTTACTTTTGCTTTTATCTCTGTAACATTCTATCCCTGTAATTAAAATCTAATTCATGTTTAATTTTGCTACTAACTCCTCAACAGCAGCACACTGTGCTCATTTCTACTTTAATTGGAATAAGCTGTCTTCTGATGTGATTATAATATGAAGGGGAGGAAAAAGTTGTTCCCCTCAAATGGTTCTCATATTTAAGATTTAGTTCCTCTCTTAAAGGGGCTTCCCTAGTGACCCAGAGGGTAAAGAGTCTGCCTGCAGTGTGAGGGGATCTGGGTTCAATCCCTGGGGTGGGGAGATTCCCTGGAGAAGGAAATGGGAACTCACTCCAGTATTCCTGCCTGCAAAATCCCATGGACAGAGAAGCCTGGCAGGCTATATAGTCCATGGGGTTGCAAAGAGTCAGAGATGACTGAGTGACTTCACCTTCTTCTTTCACTTTCCTCTTTTAAAACAACCTTCACTTCTGAAAGAGATCCATAATGCAGTTGTATCCACAGTAACTAAAAATATTTCCCTAGTTAAATAATATATAGCATTGGGAAGTAAAGAATAAGACACCTTTTAAAGTAACTTGTGCTTAGTCGCTCAGTCGTGTCCAACTCTTTGTGACCCCATGGACTGTAGCCTGCCAGACTTCTCTGTCCATGGAATTTTCCAGGCAAGAATACTGGAGTGGGTTGCCATTTCCTTCTCCATTGAAGTAGTTTAGATCCAATCTATGCAGAATGCTAATTTATTAGTACTGAATTTATCAATAACCCATACAAACCTTATATATCTTAGTAATAGTGCTCTGTGTAGTTTTTTAAACACTTTAAAAATCAGTGTATCATCTGGTGCTCAAACAATGCATTTACGGCAGTGTTATTTACTACCTGTTCATAGGATAGGATCTAATAAATAGCCACGTCACAAATTTTAACTTTCTCACTTATGTGGTATTTTAGGAAAGTATTCTATAGTACATAATAATATGTATATTTAGCGTTCATTTCTTCCAGAAATCCTAAAAATCAACATAAGCCTAAGAAGTAACAATTGAACTGACAATGTAGAAAACTGCTTTTGGAAGAAAAAATAGTTTATATCAGAACAGTTAAAATTAGCTATTGCATTCTTCTAATTTTTTCCCCTAAACATCAGTATTGAAATATAAAATCTAGAAGAACATTCAGCTGCACATTCTGGTAACTGGATATTCTTTTCCTATTTAAATAAAGACCAAATGTTTTCTAAGCACTTGAGTGTACTAACGCATTATGGCTGGAGTCACTTGGTAGAGGAAATGTCTTTCTTGCTCAGAAATCTCCATACACCTGTCACAGTACGTTGCAAACAGATACAGAACAGGTAGTGGAATCCACTTAGTAGCCTTGACAGTAATTTCCAAGAAGAGAAAAGAAATGCATTAAAGAAATTTAAAATGGCCTAACCATTGATTAATGGTAAATAAATGATGGCAATTTTATTATTTCCCAAGTGAACTCTGATGGCCAGCAATTTTGCGGTATAATGATAGAGCACTCCATCCAGGGGCACACTGTGCCACTCTCAGCAGGCTCCAAGATGATTGCACAGGAAAGGACAGTTACTACCTTCTATTCAGTTCAGTCGCTTAGTTATGTCCAGCTCTTCGTGACCCCATGGACTGCACCACGCTGGGCTTCCCTGTCCATCACCCCTCTGACGTCCCCTTCTCCTCCCGCCTTCGATCTTTCCTAGCATCAGGGTCTTTTCAAATGAGTCAGTTCTTAGCATCAAACTACCTTCCATGAAATCTACTTAAAATACAATACAAATACTTCATGTACACAGAAACCTATTACAAATTTAATATTTATGAATTGTTAAACTTCTCTTTAAGCTGTTTGTACATTCAACTTGGAGTTTCACTCCCCTGGTGGTTTAGTGGTTAGGATTTGGTGCTTTCAACTTGGAGTTTCTCCTAGCATTGTTTCATTTAGTCACTACTATCTCCGAATTTGATTTGCTCTAAAACAACTGCATTTTAAGTGGTAGTAGTGATCTATTATATTGACTCTTTGCAAACTTTTCTGCTAATTGCATTATTTCTTTTGAAGTAGAGAAATTAACATACATACAATACTCTAAGTGGGATCTGATAAATACTGAGCAAAATAGAATAATTCCTTTCTGACTCTCACATGTTGTTCTTGTTGCTGTTGTTTAGTTGCTGAGATATGTTGGGCACGCTAAATCATGCTCAACACTTTGTGACCTTATGGATTGTAGCCCCCCAGGCTCCTCTGTCCAGGGGATTTCCCAGGCAGGATACTGGAGTGGGTTGCCATTTCCTCTTCCCAAGCGTCAAACCCTCATCTCAGGCACTGGCAGGCACATTCTTTACCACTGGGTCACCAGGGAAGCCCAACTATCACATGTATTGCTGCTGTTTTAGTTGCTCAGTCATGTCTGACTCTTTATGACCCCGTGGACTATATAGCTCATCAGGCTCCTTTGTCCATGGGATTCTCCAAGCAAGAATACTGGAGTGGGTTGCCATTTCCTTCTCCAATCACATGTATAGTCTTCTAAATTATACTGGGGGGAAAAACTAGCAAAAGTACTAACTTGTCTGCTGCTGCGTCGCTTCAGTGGTGTCCGACTCTGTGTGACCCCATAGACGGCAGCCCACGAGGCTCCCCCGTCCCTGGGATTCTCCAGGCAAGAACACTGGAGTGGGTTGCCATTTCCTTCTCCATTAACTTGTCTAGCTACACCAAATTACCAAAATGATCATTTCAATTAAATTCTCTAAGAATGGGTGTTGCGTTATCTTTAAAGTCAGTTGAGATGAAGAAGAAAAACATTTTCTATGTCACGTGAAGCAAAACTGACTTGTACTAATTTTGGGCTAATAGTAATGTTCTGGATAAGATATGCTTAACTGTAGAAAAAGAATATATTCATGAATAGACTTTAAAATCTACCTATAAGTAAACCAACATTAAGCTAAATTACCATTTTTCAGTGAACTTCATAGTTTCCAAACTACCTTCTATCTGTGTGTACCTATTCCCCACTTTAAGCAGTCAATGCTATTTAGTTTTTCTTGCCAATCTCCCCACATTAAAAGAGAAAGAGATCTAAGCTCATTATTTGTATTATTCACATCTGTATATATATGGTTTCTAATGCTGCATTTTAAATCTCTTATTCTAATTGGAAACATTTCATTCTTATTTAAAAATTTTTAAATATAACCAAACAACTGGAGAGTCTGAACAGAAGCCAATTCTTCTGAGAACAATAAGCAAACAAAACAGAAAACCAAGAATGGGTAAGGAGTACCATGTATGTTTCCATTTATTTTAATTTCAGTGGTGTTATTCCTGACAGGACAAATCTAGAATATGCAATAAACAGACTGTTTTGGAATTAAGAAAGCTAAGGGTTAAAATAAAGCCAAAATCCCCCCAACAGCCAAACAAAACACCAATCTTTCTTTTCCTATCCCCAGGGTGTCCTGGTGGCCTAGAATAATACATGAGGTGACCTAGTCAACCTATGGCTGAAAGAGACAGTACTTTATGTTGGATTTATGCTGAGTACTAATTCGGGATTCTTACCTGTAATGTACATGTGTGACTGCTGGTTTCCTGTATCCAAGGATCCAGGTTTGAATATCTATGGGTTCAGCTTTGGGATAAGCTATGGTTGTATCTATTATCCACTGGAGGCCTTTTGATTTGTTGTCTGAGAACAATATAAAATTGGATCAATTTTTATGTTATTTGCATCAAATAACACTAAAAAAAACTAACTCTCAATAAGCATAGAAAGTATAAAGCATCTTGAAAACATCAAAGCTAAAGTATCACATCAGGAAAGTGAAAAGCAGATTTCGAAACAAACAAAAAAATCCATTCACTAAATATAACACAAGATTATATATAAACACTATATAATAATACAAACACTAAGATCTGTGATACTTGGAAGACATTAATAAATATTGGAATAAGGCAGTAAAATTAAGCATTTTATTGACACACATGATCTTCAGTTGCTGCTTTTGTTCAACAACAAACACCCCTCCCATATGTCAAGAGTTACAGAAAAATAAAGCAATAAACCGTCCACCCTTTGGCAGGAACAACAGGTGGTAACCACTGTTGTGGGAGGGGCTGGGGAAGTTCGGCTCACTGCAGTCCTCTGCACTCCGTTTCTGTTCCCAGCTCAGAGTACAAAGTTAAGCAAGAATTGAGAGGGGAATCCTCCCAGAGAATGCTAATAGGTAGACTTTAAAGTGTAAAGGTCCTTTGTTTGAAGTAATTAAAGGATCTTTAAAACAATAGAACTTACTTTTAAACATAAGGCCAAATGTACAGAAGGAATCAACAATATTTTACTTAAAATGTCAAATAATTAAAAACTGGCCTAAAATTCTTTTAAAATTTTAGGCAACATTCTAAAGGGGAAAAAATACTCATATAAGAAATAAGTTTAAAATTTTTAAATAACACATTGCTGAAGGAATAGTGTAGGTAAAGAGAGACATTTTAACAAGCTATCCATGACATACAGGCTGAAATGTTTGGGGCTAAAGTGATAACTGCAACTTACCTTGAGCTGCATTTAAAAAAAACACAAAAACAACCAAAATGGACTAATAGACAGATAGAAGGATTGAGAGACATGTGATAAAACAAATACAGTAAAGTGTTAACTGTAAAATCTAGTTGGTTTGCTCACTAACTGCAAAATTGCAAAGTTCTTTTAATTTTTATAGATGTTTAAAATGGTTGGGAAAAATCACCAGAGTTCAGTTTAATATTGATTAAATCATACAAAAATGAAATTACAAATCCTTTTAAAGTTAATTAGATACACCTTTATTTTTACACGTTTATGTTTACATGTTTAAAACCAACATGAAGGCATGGTTTGTGTTTATATAGAATAAAATACTAAATAGTGAACATGAACACTAAAAAAATAAAATACAAATACCAAAACATAGAGAAGAAAAGGTAAAATATAAGTAAAACTAATTTGGGGGTATACAGTTTATTATAGAATTTCTTACGGGATTTTTCCTAATATGCTAGAATAAAAAAATTTTTTTTTCCTTGACAGGTAAGAAGTGGATTTATTTAGAGAGATACATATCCCATAGACAGAATGTGATCTGTCTTAGAAGGTGAGGGCAGCCCTGGGAGAAACACACTCCACAGAGAGTGGGCCATCTCAGAAGGTAAGAGGCCTAAAAATTTCAACTAAGGTAAGATAAGTAATAAACAATTTCACAGAGACTGTTTCTCTCCAAAAGGAAAACAAAACAAAACATTTTTCTTCCCTTGTGTGTAATCAATATGATAAGTATCCATTCCTTTGGGATCTAGACCACTATAAAATATTGACTGGGTAAAACTATTTAAAAACAGCAGCCTTTATTAGTGCAATTAATCCTGTTTGGAAGACCTTTGCCTTCAAGCTTTGGCTTGGCTGACATTGCCAGTGTCTCTGCAGCTGTGAAGCTATTCCGAACCTTCCTTTTCTATTAAAAGACTCTTTCAATTTGTCTTTTTAATAGATGATGAAAGATCAAGAGAGCTGACTGCCAGGCAGCTGTTTGCAAAAAACAAAAGAACTCAGCACAATCTCATGGCATTATTTTTATATCTGGTCCTTACTGTCATCTAAAATAACACATATTTCTGAGGGTCCATCATTTCCATTTTTATTTTATCTAAAGACTATTAAAAGAAATAGCAAAATACTACTAAGGAAACAGGCCTAGTCAGTTTCTTTCAGCTTTTTGACTTATAATTTATCAGCAAACTTTCATAGTGTCTTAAAGAAAATTTTCAAAAGAGCCTTCACATTGTTGTCACAAATAGATGCTGCCGCTCTGCATACCTCATCAGACTCTCTGCAAGAGAGCTGCGTCCTTGAGGATGGTTTACTTTTCCTGGCCATAAAAGTAATATGTACTATTTTTTTTTAATTTAGGAAAGTATTAAGAGATGGGGAAAAATTATCTATAATGTTACAACTCAGAGAAGCAATCACATTCTGGAATCTTTCCTTTCACAAATTTTCTACTGCCTTATTATTTACATATTTAAGCTCATATTGTTCACACAAGAGTTGTTATGTTCCTCCTACTCCATTAATATTATAGAGCAGAAGCATTTTCTAAGCCCACAGACATCATTCATAATGGCTGTGTTGTATTCTGTTAGATGGATATTTAATAATTCTTATCTATTCTCTCTTCTGGCTATTTCCAATTTCCTGCCATTTGACATAATGCTGTGATAAACTACTGTGCCAGTATTTCAGATCATTACATTTTGAGAAGTATTATATGCAGTGGAGTAACTAATCAACATTTTAAGACTTTCAATAAATATTGCCCAATTGTATTAAACTCATTCTCTGTATTAAAAACAAAAAAAAAACTTTCTAAATTTGATAAATACAAAATATATATATCATTACAATTTCATTTGCATACAGTTTTCAAATTAGTCATTTCTATTCCTATATCTTTTAATAGAGTAATTCCACTATAGGAATTTACACTACTACATGCTTCACAAATCTGAAAAGATATTTATAGGGATGGCAACTGAAGCAGTGTGAATGGCCAGGAGAAAGGTATACAGAAAGGGAAAGACACCTTTGACCCTATACATTCCTATACTATTTGAATAAATTACTGTAAGCATGGACTACTTTGTAAATAGAAACATTAAAAAGTTATATTTTCAGGACCTCCCTGGCAGTCCAGTAGTTTAGGCTGCGCCTTCCAATGCAGGGGATGTGGGTTCAATTCCAGGTTGGGGAACTAAGATCCCACATGTGAGCCATGAGCTACAACTAAAACCCAACATAGCCAAACAAATAAATATTTTAAATTATATTTTCATCTTCTTCCTCAGTATTATTTCTATTCAACAAAATTATAAATACAAAAAAGAACTCCAGAAAAGCCTCTAATTCCAAGAAAAGAAAAAAATGCTAAAAACCATCATACCTAATTCCTTAGCGTCTCCTCCTGCTGGACTTCCATTTTCCTGTCGTGCTACAAGTGCACGCAAAATAATTTTTGTTGCCCCAACTCTTGGCAAAGTGACATGTGTAAGAAATGGCAAGTTATTTTTCTTGGCAAATGACTGACTGACTTCTCGCCTCTTCCTGAGGAAGCCCCCTTCTGGAAACAGAACAATCCATTTTCGATCTCTGCTCCTGTAATTATTTTCTAGGTGCTTCTTAAGAAGAAGCAGCTGTTGGTCACGATGAGATTTTCCCTAGAGGGTAAACACATGTATAATAAGTATAGGCATGTTTGAAATGTAAAGACCATAAATGCTAGAAATTACTGCTTCCAGAGTAAACCCCAAACACAGGCTACAATAGTGACTTCCCCCTGCACCCTACTGTTTACTTCCCCTTTTGACCACAGTGGCAAAAGGAAGTTATTAGCACTTACATAAATAAACCCTTCTCTCTGAAGAAACAAACTGCTCTAATTGCCCCTGAAAGTTTATTCACTCTTCATTAGTGAGTATTTACTGAGTACCTACTACTTACTTGCCAGGCAAGACACCCTCGTGGAGGATGCATGCAACTGGTGATAAGTGTTAGGAAGAAGAGCAAGAGGCTAGAGAAATACAACAGGGTCAGGGGAAGCAACTCCAGGGAGGTGAAATTTAAGCAAAGAGCTGATAATGTGAGGGAATAAGCCATGTGAACATGAGTGGCAGAGAACAGGTGATGAGGACAAAAGAGACAAAGGGCCCTGAGGTGGGAGTGACCTCGGCATTTCAGAGAGCATGACAAGGTCAGTCTGGCTGAGAATTGCGTGCAGAGAGGTGGAGACCATATGAGAAAGGCCTTGAGTTTGGTGAGTAGTAATTTGGGATGGGATGTCATTAAACAGTTTTCAAAAAGGGAGAGTCATGATCTTATTTACATTAAATATCTTCTGGCTCCAGTGACAAAAAGACTGCAGGAAATGAGTTAGGAGACTGTTGTAGAGTCTGGAGAGGGGAGTTTGATGAGATTCAACTACGGGATATAGAGGTGCATACATCCAGGAAAAAAGCCTGAATGCTAACAGGATGTTCTGATGGACTAGGTTTCAGTTGTGAGGGAAAGTAAGCAAAGAGGATAACTTGGATACTGAAAAAAAGAATTCAGAAGCATTTTCAGGAAAGTCCCAAACTCACGACTAAATATTAGAAAGGTTCTTCCTTTCAGTATGATCAATTTGCTAGTAATTTTCCAGCCAACAAAATTACAGAAGCTCCCCCAAATAATTTGTATGCTTTCAGTCTTTAAATTATTCCAAATGCAAAACAAATAACAATTTTCTTAGCTGATTTATGGAACTGATTATGATTAAACTTTATTGATTAAGTTCCCAAGACTACACATAAAATATTTTTAATATCCTTGGGAATATTTTATTTAAAAAGTCTGGTAGCAGAGCCCCAAGAGATTTTCTTTAATATTAATTTTTTTTTTTCTCTCTCTCTTACCCTCAAGTCATAGATTTTAATTACTATCTAACAGGGAAAATATTTTTGTTCTTTATAAGTGAATTTGTAAGTTTCTCCAATAATCTGAAATATAGTCTTAAGTATGTAAAACAACACTGTAATAAAAAAGGAAACGTTTTGGAGTACATTAATTTCTACTTTCAACTCCTCAAAGTTCACTGATAATTTAGTCTAATTTAGTCTCTTCTTGAGGCCTAAGGATCATCATGATAACAAGGTCAACTGTTTCAACACTATAAATTCAATAATTTCCTCAGACTCCTAAGCAGTTCATCCAGCTTCTCCTCTGGACTCTACCCAGACTGCTTCAGTTGTCAGTTCTGCTGTCTTTCCCTCCAGCGATACTAAGATGTTAGGTTAATTTCTTCATTAAGTTGTCTGATCACTTATAAGTTGATCTGCTTATTTTGTTTCAGTCTTATTGTGGCCAATCCCCATTCCCCATTCTTCCTGAGGTACCAAGCCTGCTTTTTTTCCCACCTCTCTGCTCAGAAAAACCAAGGGCCTTCCCAGAAGGAACGAAGCAATTATACAGAATGGGAAAAAAAATGTTTTGTACATAAAACTGTCTGGAGCAAAGTTTATGTGTTTTGGGATATGTATTTTCATAGAGCTCAGAAGTTTTTCTACATTATTTCAGCTCTTCTGAATTTACAGTTCTCAGAAGAGGTTTAATTAGATTCACCAGCAATTCATTAAATAAATTAATATGTACAAGGTACTGCACCATCCAAGGTAAAGTTGCTAAATATATAAATAGTAGATTAGTGTGGCATTACCATACATAAAAACTCTTGATACCATATTTCAATTATCCATTTCTGAGAAAAAAAGGATGTGACTCTAAGTAGCATAGCAGGGAAACACTATTTTGATAAGTGAGTTTTTTTTTTCCTACTAAACTATTCCTAATGCTTGGGATCCATTCCCAATCCACCTTCTTCCATCAAACTCATACTCATTCTTTAAATTTATGCCATGTATTATCTTCTCCTCTAAGGTATTTCCAGATTTACAGAAATCTGATGTACTCAGTTTTCATATTATGAATTCACAAAATATTTTTTCTTATTTAACAATTACTTAATATTCTCCCTACTGGTAATCTTATTTAACAATCTCACAATTGCTAATTTAGGTATCTTCTGTATCATGTAACAGTGACTCGTAAATAAAATTAACAGTGATCTCAGAAGAGTTGAGAATGTGGTAGGTGCTTGAAAACTGTTTAGAAAGGGAAGAGGAAGGTAAAGATGAAAATATTTGCATTTTTAATACTTATGCATACTCAAATTCAGACTGAAATAATTCAAACTCTGTTTTAGGGAACCGATTCCCAGCTCCCTGAGATAACTAGAAGAGGCTCTATCTATTACAATTAGTTTTGTGATGTCTCTTTTCACACTAAAGATTCACACTGATCAAGACTCTCACTATGGAAAAAAATGCTCATTAGTTACCTGTCTTATAAAGAAGTCTCCATGAATTAGAGAAACAATTCCAAAGTTTGTGTATTTAAAAATATGATCCATCAACCACATCATCTGAGCAACAACCTAAAATATTTAAAAGCAAAAAATAATTAAATATTGTATAGAAAAAATACTGAGTATAGTCTAGCCAGTATCTAAATTTTAAGCATAATCATCCAACCATACTTTTCATTAATCTAATATTTAAAATCTAATGCTATTTCTACAAGTAAAGTGCTACATGAAAAATTACAGGTCTTGATTCCAAGTCTTGGATTCTTAAATCACAGGTATATACATCATTGGGTAACAGATAAAACTGAATTAACTTAAATTTGAACTTAATGAATTCCAATTTGTTCTATATAAACATGACAGGTAATTCTTACATAACTTGTAAAGTTATTCTGAAATAATACAATATGCCTAAATTATCAAATGAGGGCTATGAGTTTAATTAATAAGCACTAAGGCTTTGTAAGGGCTTCCCTAATAGCTCAGACGATAAAGAATCTGCCTGGAATGCAGGAGACCCTGGTTTGATCCCTGGGTCAGGAAGATCCCCTGGAAGAGGAAATGGCAACCCACTCCAGTGTTCTTGCCTGGAGAATCCCACGGACAGAGGAGCCCGGTGGACTACAGTCCATGGGGTTGCAAAGTCAGATACGACTGAGCGATTAACCATTTTTATTAAGGCTTTATAAAAGCCTTAATATCTTTGTTAACATTTTTTTTAAAGCTTTATAAAATGTGACTTTACCTTAATGGATAAAATATTAAAAGTCAAAAAACATAAAGATATAAATACAAAAATATATAAATGTTCAACAAAAGAACACTAAACAATTCATTTACTCAAAAAATACACTGTAAATTTTTTAAAATTAATTCAGTTGAGTGATTTACACATTCTACTATGAAGTGTATTTGTTAGTTTATACAAAGCCATACTCTTTACCAGCATAAAAATACTGTTTCTTAAACAGAAAAATAGTATCCATTGCTAATAAAAGTTAATACTCTATCAGGAGCAGAAGACTTTATTCCAAGCAAAATTTCAAAATTAAAAGTAAGTGTAAACAGGATCTAGCTAATGAATTGCTTAATTGTTCTCCCCTGCTGAGATAATAGCATCCTTTGTTATAAGCCTTAAATAAAGTGAAATCTACATCCTCAATCAAGAATGCAACAGAGCTCTACTTTGGTTCCTACGGGAATAACAAATAAAAATTCCATCTCTAAGCACAAACCTGTATGTACATATAAGGAAAAAATGAAGCATTGACACCCATGTGTTGCTTTTACAAAAAGATTATAAAACCCCACAAATATGATAATACTCAAGCTTCTGCCTTAATTTTTCAGCATTACTAAATAATTCAGTTGCATGATTCCTATTCCACCAGTTTTATTATATAAAACAACTTAAAAAAATAGATACATGCCCAGTGAAAGGCTGATTTTCAAATCAATTAATACAGAATAAAATAATTTGTTTTGCTTTGTAATGATAACTACTTTGTGTAAATAAATTGAGATCTGAACTAAATGGAATTTGCTGAAAAGTTTCCCAAGAAACAAAACAAAAAGCAAGTGGATTCAACCTGTAAAATCTTTGAGCTTTACACATAGTATGAAGTGTGGCTGCAAATTATTTATCTCTGGGTTTAATATACCAACACTAAAGTAACTAGCTTTTATGTTTAATCTTACATTTATAGTAGATTTACCTCCTCAGTTAGAAAGTAACCTAAAACAAATTCAATAAGATAGTCAAGCTATCTTTTAAGATTTGTATGGATAATTCTGTCCTAACTTATTTTAGCAGAAATATTACAAGTCAATAAATATATATTACATGTCCAGTAGAGTTCTATTAGTAGAAATGAAAATTCTGAGTTTAATCATCAACTGCCATGAAAGGGCAAGATCCCTCACTTTAGAGACATTTCTTAAAAAGGTACTAGAATGTTTAGAAAATATAACTAATCCTTTGACTCATATTCCTGAAAAAAGGAAGCCAGTAAACACAAGCTGCCTGAGTCAATTCAGTCTATATTTCACAGGTTGTCTGTCAGAACACTGCTAGGTATTTCCAAGGGACAAAATTCAGTTCAGTCGCTCAGTCGTGTCCAACTCTTTGTGACCCCATGGACTGCAGCACACGAGGCCTACTCAAATTCATGTCCATTGAGTCGGTGACGCCATCCAAGCATCTCACCCTCTGTTGTCCCCTACTTCTCCTGCCCTCAATCTTTCCCAGCATCAGGGTCTTTTCCAATGAGTCAGCTCTTTGCATCAGGTGGCCAAAGTATTGGAGTTTCAGCTTCAACATCAGTCCTTCCAATGAACACCCAGGAATGATCTCCTTTAGGATGGACTGGTTGGATCTCCTTGCAGTCCAAGGGACTTTCAAGAGTCTTCTCCAACACCACAATTAAAAAGCATCAATTCTTCGGCACTCAGCTTTCTTTATAGTCCAACTCTCACATCCATACATGACTACTGGAAAAACCATAGTCTTGACTAGATGGACCT
>SJYV01017773.1:0-10754 GCA_006410875.1 Neotragus pygmaeus
TCCCCAGGAGAGTCAGGTCTCATCTCGAGTGGAGACGTGCACGTCTGCTTTCCTCCTGAGCTGTAGCCGCTGGGTCATGTTTCCCATCGAGTTGATACAGGGGGTCTGAGGCTTTCCCTTGAGGCTTTCCCACAGGGCTGTCTCACGTGCCACCATGGTGTGAGCCGATGCTCTGGGTGACAGCCATGGCGGTGCTGGGCCACCAGTTTCCTCTGGAGTGGATGGAGACATATGGGGGTCCTTCGGAAAGGTGGCACGACACCTGGAGATCCTCTCGACTATCCTGTTGACAGCGCCTCCTCTTGAGATGCGACTGGAAGGCCAGAATCCTTCCCCAAAGAAGCAGGGAAAGGAACCCTCATCTCGAACGGAGGAGAGGGGAATGGGGCTCCACTTGAGTTGTGAAGGGACCCTCGGTGTTCCTCTCGAGTGGAGAAGGGCATGTCAGGGTACTTCTTGGGCGTCCTTGCAATGGTGTGAAGGACCCCTTTGAGGTTCTAGAGGGAAGTGGTGACATCCCCCGAGACGCTGCAGCGGACAAGGGCCTTATCTCACCTGCAAGGGAGAACCTCCTGGTTNCGAGTGGAGAAGGTCATGTCAGGGTACTTCTTGGGCGTCCTTGCAATGGTGTGAAGGACCCCTTTGAGGTTCTAGAGGGAAGTGGTGACATCCCCCGAGACGCTGCAGCGGACAAGGGCCTTATCTCACCTGCAAGGGAGAACCTCCTGGTTTTTCTCGAGTTGCAGCAGGTTCCTCTCAAGTTACGATGGGGACCCCAGGGACCGGCTCCTGTGGCCTCAGGAAAGGCAAGTCTCTACTCGAGTTGCGAGGGACCACTGGGGATTCCTGCACAATCAGGGCCGGCTCTTAGTCTTCGTCTGGAGCCTGAGGTTTCCTGTCCAGTGCTGACGTGGACTGTGCGGTTCCTCTGGAGGCTCCCCCAGGGAATCAGACCTCGTCTTCAGTGAAGACGTGAACGTCTGCTTTCCTTCTGAAATGTAGCAGCAGGCTCAGGCTTCCGGTCGAGTTGACACAGGGTGTCTGTGGCTTTCCCTCGAGGCTTTCCCACACTGTCACATGTGCCACCGTGGTGTCAACTGATACTCGGGGTTACAGTTCATGCGGCGTAGGGCCACCAGTTTCCTCTGGCATAGATGGAGACATCTGGGTTTTTTTTNCCAGTGTCCAAATCTCTCCTAAAAACTTTTTAAAATTATCCTTTCAAAAATCAGATCTTAGAAGCAGAAAAATAAGATAAAAATTCCAGAATATTTTAATATCTGAAACTATCAGACTATATCAGAAGGTCTCTGGAAAATCACAAAGATTTATTCTTTCACTTCAAAAAGATATTTTAAAAAGTATCTAATTAGATTTGTTTGACAACTTGTATAGGCAGACTTGTCAAATCAGAAGAGACACTCAGCCTTCCTTAGGTTAAAACTGATATTGGTAAAATGTTATTAATATAAATATTCCAGACGTTTCAGTGTTTATGGGAAGTCTTTGTGTATTTGTTACTGCCCTTTCTTTCAATAACATGTTTCAACCTCAGGGAAAACATTGATCTAAACTCTTATGAAATTTTTTTTTTCAAGTTTTCCTGCATTTTTCAATCTTCTGATAGTGCTTTATCTAATATTAGTCAATATCTATATAATGTTATCAGTCACAGTTTCAATTATTACTTAAAATATTTATTGACCACCTCCTTACTTGTGTAATTTCAAACTACCATCTTCAAGGCCAGTGATTCTCAAAACAGTGAGACATAGTAGACTAATGTATGTGTAAGCTTTACTCTAGAATTTACTTGACATTTTTGGTAAACTTTTGATTTGTATGTTTCAGGATCATTAAATGTTATATCTCAAGATTCTTTTCATCTTATAAGAAAAACTCCATCCATTATTTAATAGAACAGTCACTGACCTCTTTAACAAAAATATATCAGTCTCCTTCAACAAAATATAGTCTCAAAGGTTTATGGAAAAGGACTGTTCTAGGTACTTTACACTATTGATATTTCAATGAATAGAATTTTGGATATATGTTTCTGACTGACATTGTTTAGACCACTTTTAGATTCTGCCAGTGGACGACATCAGGATTTCCAGAATTCTTTTCAGTCGAGAAGCAGATGGCCTCATCAAAATGCTAACCCAATACCAAATAGAACAAGAATTAATTACATAGGACTGAATAAGATGGTGAGGGGAATTTTAAGGTAGCTTTTTAAGGGAAGGGTGTATTATTAATACATCTTTAATGTTTTATTTCCTGAATATATAAGAAAGTGTTTTTGCTAAGCTATCTGAAACCCAGAACAACTGCATAAACTCTGTTTTTGTAAATTGAGATGAACTAATTTAGATGATATCTAATTCTCACTAATCATCAAATGCAGAAACTTACTACTTCTACTTACTTTTATGCCAATATAGTTATTTGCAGAGGATTGATACAAATGTTTTCCTTTTTACCAGAATATAATAAAACAAAATGATTGTGAAACCATGGCCTTATCTCAAGAGTGTCATATTTGAGAACAATGCTCATTTAATCAGATATGACAAGCTGCTTTTGAAAAATAAAAGCTAGCTTTCTTACGGAGACAATGACTACAAAACTCTTACAGGAAAACTGCCTGATACCTTGTCTGCAGAGCTCAGTCTCACAGATAGTAAAGAAGGTTATTTACTGTTTGGTCAAGAACCTTATACAATTTGGGGCACTGTGAGAAGAGAGAAAAATGACACAAGTTTAGAGTTACTGCTAATGAATGTGGTGGAATGAGCATCTAGGACTTCATTTCCTTACCTTGGACTACTAGATAATGAGAGCTTTAATAAGTCAAATCTGATATTACTTACTGTAGTTTTCTAAGTAGATGTTAGCCTTGTGATGTTTGCAGTTGTTAACTATTATATGGCTCTTGATTTGCAAAAAATCTAAGGTGCCCATGGTAAATTAATACCCTTACTGTACCTGTGTAAGTAATCAGACCAACCTAGTGAGACCAGAATTATTTTGTAATCAAAAATATCTTTTCTTGAGATTATCATGATTGCAAGGGAAGGGGAACCTGTCAGGAAGAATTGTGAAAGACATTGAAAGGTATCAAAAAGATTACTAGGTATCTGTAGTGGAAAATTATGTATTGTTTAGAGCACACCATTTCAGTTTTCTGACGCTAAGGGGTTTGCATTTTTCATTGTCTTTGTTCTAGTTTATAATTTTATAAGTTGTAGAAAATCAATGTGAATGATTCTTGCCCATGAATGTGTAAAGTAATAGTGTTTGGTGAAATTAAATTGATTATTGCTCTGTGGATATTGATGAATTTTGCCAGTTTTGCATCTATTAAGCAAATTTATTTGAATATTCACCATGGATCTACATAAGATGGCTGCCCTTTGGATATTCCTGCAAACCGGTTGCAACATTTTACAGGTTCACTCATTACTTAATGGATTATGTAGAATTTGGGGCATATGTTCTTTTAAAATATAAGAAGTTATGATAAGTAGAATACTTGAACAAGTAGCAAGAAGAAAAGTAGGCCACCAAAGGTTCAAGATTAACCGTATTTAATATATTTAAAAGGTAATGTATATAATTAAGGCTTAATTTTTCATTTCACAAATGCCATGCAAAGAGAAAAAATATTAGATATGAGTTTTATGTCAGCACATTTTATATCTGTATTTTATCTTTATTTTCTGTAATACTGGTTGGCTCATCTCTCAGAAATGGTTTAAATGAGCACTATTCAGTCACATAGTCTCATTGATTTAAATTGGTCAAAAGGCACAATGGTTGCATTTCTGAAACAGTGCAAAACTTTTGTCACCTAAAAAATGGCATCTCTGAAATGAGAGAAACCAAGCTCTATATATTGAGTGGTGTGCTCCTGAAGATAGATTTCTAAACACTGACAATTTTTATCAGCTGACAAAATTTCATATCCCTGCTCTTGCTTATCAGTGTTATGACAATAAGGTACCCAGTGTAGAGATGATCAATTGTCTTAAGGAAACATGCTAGCACATCATTTATCAAAGTAAAGAAGAAATATTCATTTTTATAGAAATTTGATAAATATTTTATGCAAAAAGAATTCAGTATCAATTAAAATTGGAAGATTCTCAATGAAAATTAGAATATTAAAAGCTCTGTGTACTATTACCATTGAAAATTGTAACTGTGAAGATTTAATTAAAGTTTTCAAAACCTATGTGAGCATTTCATCCCATAGAAACCCATTAAGAGCATGTGGAATAATATTCCTCATAAAAACAGTTTAGAGTATGCTGTACTGTTATGAACCATATATTAGATTGTTAATAAACTCTTGATAAATCCTATAAAAATAAAGTACTTTTAATGAGAGCAATTAAAGTGCTTATAATAGAAAGAAGTATAAATATGAATAAGAATAAATAGAACTAAATTATATATAACCTAATATGTAAGATTTTTTTTAAGTGTGTCATTTTAAAACTTTGTATCATTTCTGTATGCACTAGTAAGTTCACTTTTTTTAAAAAAGGGAATCATACTACTTTCTTTTCTATAACCTCCAATTTTTATTACACATAAACATATTTCTAGGCTGTTAAATGCTTTAAAACACAATTTTAATGGCTTCAAAGTATTCTATTTATGAATATAACAAAATATTTTAGACAAGCCTTATCAATGGGCATTATAAATTGGTTTGCTTTCACTGTCATAAATTTCACACAGAATTCTTATGACTCTTTAGGATAAATTTCTAATCCAAACATAGTAGAACAAAAAGTATCCAAGATTCTAATGTTCTTCATCTGTATAAGTATTTGGCCTCCCACCTCCATCAGGTTTTCCAGCTGGCAGACCTGTGTTATGTTTGTATTTTACTATCAGTTCTTTTGTTACTTTTTGAAGATGTTTAAAATCATGACTAATCTCTTCAAACCTTAAATCATATTCATTTTCTGCCAGTTGAATTCACATCCTTCTTTTGAAAGAAAATAGAACACATGCTTCCTCACCTAAAATAATTTTACATACTTACTTGCGTCACTGTCTATCCTTTTCACTTTTACTCAGATTAAAATGTAAATCTTTGTCATGCATCTTGGATTCCACTCTTGAGTTGTTCAGAAGACCTTCATATTCTCTATTCTGCATATCTCCCCATGTCTATTGATTCTTTCACAACATAGACCCCAAGCAAACAAATAAACAAAAAACCTCAACACCACAGTCCACTCCAGCTAGTACTTTAAACTTTTTCTCCCTCCACAGTCAAAATTTTTCAGAATGTTGTTTCTACTCACAGTTTTAATTTCCTTACATTTAAGGCTCATTGAACAAGTCTGCTGATACTGCTGCTGCTAATTCACTTCAGTCGCGTCTGACTCTGTACGACCCCATGGATGGCAGCCCACCAGGCTCCCCCATCCCTGGGATTCTCCAGGCAAGAACACTGGAGGGGGTTGCCATTTCCTTCTCCAATGCATGAAAGTGAAAAGTGAAAGTGAAGTCGCTCAGTCATGTCTGACCCTCAGCGATCCCATGGACTGCAGCCTTCCAGGTTCCTCTGTCCATGAGATTTTCCAGGCAAGAGTACTGGAGTGGAGTGCCATTGCCTTCTCTGAACAAGTCTGACCCATCTCCATCTCCTACATTGCTTTTGCCAAAGGTATATTTTTACTAATAATTTTAGTGAAACATCATTTGGTCCTTATTTTATTTGCCTTCCCTGCAATATTTAGCATTCTTGATTACTCCATCTTTGAAATATTCACTTCCCCATGTTTTACAAAAGCATACTCTTCTATTTTTCCTCCTACCTTTCTGACTCCCTGATTACTGATATGACAGCTTCTTTTATTGTATACATGCTTTAAAGTAAGTTATTTCTCAAGTACTTCACCAGGCACTTTTTTCTTTATTATTTTTTGTTCTGCTTCTTCTCTGCATAAAATATACTCTCTCTAGGAAATATCGTCTATATACGTGCTTTGATTATCATCAGTCTCATGTTTCTCCTGTCCTATAGTACTAAGTATCGGGTAATTTCCATGTACCAGCTGTATCCTCACCCAAGTTATTGATAGTTATCTCAATGTTAGTTTTCTCATTTGTAGAATGGGAATAAGAATTGTGCATCTGCTTTGGGTCACATTGGATAACATCAGTGAGATAATTTAAACACTTTACTAGAGTACCTGGTAAATAACAAGTGCTTAATAAAGACCCTTTATTCCTAATCTATAGTGTATTCAAAACAATTTTGGGCAAAAATGTTATAATATTCAAGTAACTACTGAGAAGAAAATCCTTGGTGAATAACAAAATTAAGGTCAAAATAACACATTGGTATGTACATGAAAGTACAAATTAGTCAAGATGACACTAGCTGCAACAACAGATGAACTACAATTTTTCAATGGTTTAACACAATAGAATTTTATTTTTCATTCACTTAAATAGGTGGGGCAGAAGCTTTGCCCCAGACTGATGCAGATTTGGGATGCATAGAGTCTGCCATTTAGCATATTGCAGATCGTATTCTTGCCAAATATTTTGGCACTGACTATTTTAAGTCTTTCCAGCCCCGGACACAAATTTTCTTGCCATCCACTGCCTTCTTACTAAGCCATGATATATCTTTTAGGGTTTTGTGTTTTAGAAGTCTTACTCACTTCTACTGGCAATTTGTGTATTAGTTGTAGTAATACAAACTGCCTAAGAGATAATTGCCAAAATCTCAGTGGCTTACTACCGTGATCGTGTAACACTGATAAAATTAATATCATTTGTATAGTAACTTCTTCCATTTCTTGATGACCTGTAAGTCAAGAAACATATATTAATTCTGACATTATAAGCAATTGCTAATCAATAGTATGACTTGGGCTCCCCCTGGTAGCTCAGAAAGAAAGAATCTGTCTGCAATGAGAGACACCTGGGTTCAATCCCAAGGTGGATAAAATCCCCTGGAGAAGGGAATGGCTACCCACTCTAGTATTTTTGCTTGGAGAACCCATGGACAGAGGAGCCTGGCAGGCTACAGTCCATGGGGTCACAGAGTTGGACATGACTAAGCAACTAAGCATGCATGCACACAGTATGATTCAGGTGAAGTTATTTACCTTTGTCACTTCTCAGACTTGTATATCTGCAAATTAAGGGGCAATAATGAAATAAATGCTAAGATACCTTCAACTATACCTTGGTCAATTTAACATCATATCAGGATAGCCTTACCAGATAAAGTGTTCATGGTCATGGGTTTGTTTTTTTTTTTTTCTTTTTCTTTCATCATTTTTACTGTAGCATCTACTATCATCTGGCTTGCAAAGTTTCTCCTGAAAAATCAGCTGGTTGCTTTATGAGCTTTCCCTTGTACATCAGTTCAGTTCAGTCGCCCAGTCCTATCTGACTTTTTGTAACACCATGAACCATAGCATACCAGGCCCTCTGTCCATCACCAACTCCCAGATTACACCTAAACCCATGTCCATTGATTCGGTGATGCCATCCAATCATCTCAACCTCTGTCATCTATTTTTCCTCCTGCCTTCAATCTTTCCCAGCATCAGGGTCTTTTCAAATGAGTCAGCTCTTCGCATCAGATGGCCAAAGTATTGGAGTTTCAGCTACAACATCAGTCCTTCAAATTAACACCCAGGACTGATCTCCTTTAGGAAGGACTAACTGGATCTCCTTGCAGTCCAAGGGACTCTCAAGAGTCTTCTCCAACACCACAGTTCAAAAGAATCAATTCTCCAGTGCTCAGCTTTCTTTGTAGTCCAAATCTCACATCCATACATGACCCCTGGAAAAACCACAGCCTCGACTAGATGAACCTTTGTTGACAAAGTAATGTCTGCTTTTAAATATGCTATCTAGGTTGGTCATAACTTTCCTTCAAAGAGTAAGCATCTTTTAATTTCATGGCTGCAATCACCATCTGCCGTGATTTTGGAGCCCAGAAAAGTAAAGTCAGCCACTGTTTCCCCATCTATTAGCCATGAAGTGGTGGGACCAGATGCCATGATCTTCATTTTCTGAATGTTGAGCTTTAAGCCAACTTTTTCACTCTCCCCTTTCACTTTCATCAAGAGGCTTTTTAGCTCCTCTTCACTTTCTGCCATAAGGGTGGTGTCATCTGCATATCTGAGGTTATTGATATTTCTCCCGGCAATCTTGATTCCAGCTTGTGTTTCTTCCAGCCCAGCGTTTCTCATGATGTACTCTGCATAGAAGTTAAATAAGCAGAGGGACAATATACAGCCTTGACGTACTCCTTTTCCTATTTGGAACCAGTCTGTTGTTCCATGTCCAGTTCTAACTGTTGCTTCCTGACCTGCATACAGATTTCTCAAGAGGCAGGTTAGGTGGTCTGGTATTCCCATCTCTTTCAGAATTTTCCACAGTTTATTGTGATCCACACAGTCAAAGGCTTTGGCATAGTCAATAAAGCAGAAATAGATGTTTTTCTGGAACTCTCTTGCTTTTTCCATGATCCAGCGGATGTTGGCAATTTGATCTCTGGTTCCTCTGCCTTTTCTAAAACCAGCTTGAACATCAGGGAGTTCACGGTTCACGTATTGCTGAAGCCTGGCTTGGAGAATTTTGAGCATTACTTTACTAGCATGTGAGATGAGTGCAATTGTGCGGTAGTTTGAGCATTCTTTGGCATTGCCTTTCTTTGGGATTGGAATGAAAACTGGTGTTTTTCCAGTCCTGTGACCACTGCTGAGTTTTCCAAATTTGCTTGCATAACTAGCATATTTTCTCTTGTTCCATTTAGATTCTCTTTTTGTATTTAATTTTGCTATTTTAATTGTAATATGTCTTAGTGTGAACATCTTTGTATTCATCTTGTTTCAAACTCTCTATTCTTCCTGAATCTGGGTATCTGTTTCCTTTCCCAGATTCTGCAATTTCTCAGCTTCTGTTTCTCCAAATAATTTCTCTGCCCCTTTCTTTACCTCTCTTCACCTTCTAGGATCTCTATAATGCAATCTTAGTGTGTTGCTATTGTCTTAGAGGCCTCTTAAACTCTGCTCATTCAAAAAATTTCTTTTGTTCAGCTTGAGTGATTTCCACTACTCTGTCTTCCTGTTCACTGATCTATTCCTCTGTATTGTCTAATCTACTCGATTTTATCTAGCATATTTTTATTTCAGTTACTGAATTATTCAGGTCTGTTTAGCTATTCTTCATGTTTTCTCTTTGTTAAAGTTATCACTGTGTTCACCCATTCTTCTCCCAAGTTTGTTGAACATACTTCATTTGGAACATATTCCTCTATCTCTTCATTTTGCCTAATTGTTTGCATTTCTATGTATTAGATAGGTTGGTTATGTTCCACCTCTTGGAGAAATGGCCTTATGTAGGATACATTCTATGGGACCCAGCAGCACACTCCTCTCTGGTCACTAGAGCTAGATGTTTTATGAGTGTCCCTTATTTGGGCTGGGTGGGCTCTTTGGCAGGTTGACCACTGTGGGTATGATGGTAAGCAGTTGGTTGCCAGGTCCACCTTGTGCAGTGGCTGGCAGCCCACTTGTGGGCAAGTAAGCACTAATAGGCTAGAAGGAGAACTCCAAAATGGTCCTCTTGCTGGAACAAGCTCCCCCAATTAGTTGCTACCAACACCTGTGTTCCCAAGGGGAGTCCCAGTGGCTTTCTCCCTTTCCAAGGGACTCTCCAAGATCAGCAAGTAGGTCTGACCTCCATTCCTTTCAAATTACTGCCTCTGTGCTGAGACTTGGAGCATGTAAGATTTTGTAGCTTCCCTTTAAGAACAGAGTCTTGTTTCCCAACAGCCCTCTGGCTTTCCTATATGTTAATCTCTCTGGCCTTCAAAGCTAGATGTTCTGTGGGCTCCTCTTTTTGGTGCATGGAGCGCAGAATCTTGCTCTTTGGTGAGAACCTCTGAAATTGTAATTATGCTTACTTTTTGGGTCACCTACTTAGAAGTGTAGGTGTTATCTATACTTCATTGTTCACCCCTCCCATCTACCTTGTGTGGTTTCTTCTTTACATCTTTAGTTGTAAAAAAAAAAAATCTCTTTTTCTGGTCCAAGTCATCCTCATAGTTGGTCTGTAAATAGCTATAACTTTGTGTGCTTATAGGAGGAAGTGAATTTGGACTCTTCCTATTTCATCATCTCAGTCATATCTAGTAAAATTCATTTCATCATATAAAACTTATAAAATACAGATAGGTAAGAAAGGAAAAGAAAATTACTTGTAATCGCATCACCTAGAGATCTATCATTAACGTTTTGATTTATTTGCTTCAAACAGCTATTTTATAATTACTTAGGTACTTTGTATTTGAACAATTTATGGATAATAGCATATATATATATATATGTTATGTGCTTTAGTCAATTAGTTGTGTCCAACTCTGCGACTGCATGGACTGCAGCCTGCCAGGTTCTTCTGTCCATGGCAATTCTCCAGGTTAGAATACTGGAGGGTTGCCATGCCCTTTTTCAGGGGATCTTCCCAATCCGGGGATTGAACTCAGGTTTCCTGCATTGCAAGCCAACTCTTTAGTGTCTGAGCCACCAGGGAAGCCAAAGAATACTAAAGCGGGTAGCCTAACCCTTCTCCAGGGGATTTTCCTGACCCAGGAATTGAACCAGGGTCTCCTGCATTTACAGGCAGATTCGTTAACAGTTGAGCTACCAGAGAAGGCCCTATATATCTTATATATGTATATGTGTGTGTGTGTGTGTGTG